>VWZS01004206.1:213296-248860 GCA_013397075.1 Rhabdornis inornatus
GCGCGGCGGGCGGGGGGAGGCGGCGCGGTGGGTGGAAGGGGCGGGCGGAGGGAGCGGCGCACACCGACCGGCGGGAGCGGGGCCAGGGCCCGGCGGCGCCCGCGGGAACGGCAGCGGGAAAGGAGCGGGACCAGGAGCGGGACGAGCCGGGGCCGTGGCGCCGCCTCCCGGGGACAGCGGGAGCGCGGAAGAGGCGGCGGCGGCGGGAGGCGAGCGCGGCGGCCGGGAAGAGCCGGCGGGAGGCGGCCGGAGCCAGGCGGGAGCGGGCCGGGAGGAGCCGCCATGGAGCGGAAGAGGTGGGAGCGCTCGGCGGGGCCGCCCCGGGCGCGGGGGGGCCGCGGGAGGCCGGGCCGGGGCTGAAGCCACAGGTGGAGGGGAAGGGAGCAGGGCCCTGGCCCGGGAGGGGTCGGGGATGCTCGGTCCCCCTCAGGGATCGGACAGCGCCGTGAGGAGCCCCCGCGTCCCCTCGGAGCGGCTCATGCCCTGCGGACACCCGGGGCTCTTTATTCTCAAATGAGCAGCAGGGCTGTTGTTTCGTCTTTCTCGGGGCTCGCTCTGCTGCTTTTTGGGTGTACTTAGGGGTTCTGGGGAGGCAGCATCGGCTGCTGGCGGTGTGGCCTCAGGACGGCTCGGGGTGCACCTTCCCGGGAGTGTGGCTGTGGGGGGAGCACATGGCCCGGGAGCTGGAGGGTTGCTATTTATGGCCCTGCATGGCTCATATGGCTGTAGGTGGCCATATGGATCCTCCCCGCACGCACGAGGCACCCGCGGGCTGAGGTGTGAAACTCGGGTCCGTCGGGAGCTGGGAACGCGGCAGGAGCTGTCCCTGTGTCCTCACCTGGCCCTGCTTGTCGGGAAAATCCATACCACCAACTTCGGCATCTGTCACAGAATCCTCACAGGATGCTTTGGGTTGGGAGGGACCTTAAAGCCCATCTCATTCCACCCCCTGCCCTGGGCAGGGACACCTTCCACCAGACCAGGTGGTTCCCAGTCCCATCCAACCTGGCCTTGAACACTTCCAGGGATGGGGCAGCCACAGCTTTAGCTTTAGGTTTCATTTTTAGAATCAGATGGTGGTTGTGAGAAAAGGGTGAGTGAACCAGAAAATGCCATCCTCGAGAGCGTGAAGCCGATTCTGCTGCTGCAGTTCAGGGGCTGAGGGCAGGATGAGACTACCACCAGCAGCTGAAAGCTTCAAAGATCCTGTTTTTCTCAGAACTTGTTTGTTAAGTTGCAGTGTCTGAGCTGAACTTTAAAAAAAGGGGAGAGAGGATAAGTAACATGCTTTTATTCCGAAATTATGGGTTTTCCCTTTGTATCAGTTTGGACAGAGATCAAAGGTAGAATAGAGCTTTGTTGCATTAATTTTTGGTTTCTGTTGTATTTTGCATTACCTCAGAGTGGCAAATACAGGTGTGGCAGTTCAGTAATACCTGTGCAAGTTCTGCCTGTTGTTTAGCTGGGTGATTGTTCTGTCCAGCTCCCGGGGATATAGCGATGCAGGGAGGGCTTGTGGAAAACCCCCTGTAAGATGTGTGTGTGAGCCCGTCTCTGGCTGGAAATTATATCTTCCTCGAGGTGTGAGTACCTGGGCAGGTTTTTAAAGCCAGTCTTCGAACCTCATCCTTAAGAGGGTTTCTGGCTGATATGGTGGGACTTGTGGGCTGGATTCGGAGTGAGCAGGAAAAGTGCAGGGATGGAGGATTTCAGGAGGAAAACCGTGACAGGGATTTTGTCCAAGTGGCATGTTGTCTTTGAGAGAATTTTGGCTCTCTTCAAACTCAGGGTTCTCACACAGGGGAAGGAGAATTTAGTGCTGCTTTGTGGGGCTTTTTTCTTCAGAGTGTTTTTCTCCTGGAGGTTTGATGACCAAGTGTCAGAAATTTGGGATCACTGCTTGTCTCTGCCTCAGGTTGTTGACATCACCATGCTGGGGAACTTCCCACTCTTGCGTCAAACTTATTTTGTTGAGAATTCCTTACTTTTGCAGCACAAATGTAAGAAGTTGGAAAGGAATGTTTTTAACACTCCTCCAAGGATATTTTGATCAGTACAATCTTTTGTGGAGCAGAATGCTTTTACTGAGTCTAGACTTTGCTTTTCCTCTGTTGCTCTGGTTTGCCTGCAGGAAAGCTTATGATTTTTCACAGGAAAAGGAAGCAGCCTCAAGTTGCACCAGGGGACATTTAGGTTGGGTATTAGGGAGATTTTTTTGTGGAAGGGGTTATAAAGGATTAGAACAGGCTGCCCAGGGCAGTGGTGGCATCATCATCCCTGTAAATGTTCAGAAAACATGTGGATGTGGCACCTGGGGACGTGGTTTAGTGGTGAACATGGTGATGATGCTGGGGTGAAGTTGGATCTGATGATCTTTTCCATTCTTAACAATTCCATGATGCCTGAGTTGAGCCCTGCAAAATCATCTGGTTGTATTTGTGTTTGTCCCGGTGTTACGGAGCTGCCACTTGGGCTCTTCTTTAGGGATGTGATGCTTCTGGAAATTTGGGAGATTTTGTGTGTCTCCAAGTGGTTTGTTTGGAGTTTTTTGGGGGGTTTATTTTTAGTATGGTTGACGTCCAAGTTGCTGAATGAAGACCCTCCCCGTTGCCCTGTGGCGCAGGGAGCATCATCCTTTGGGAGCATCGTCCCTTCCACATGCTTGGGACAGGTCGGGTCCCCGAGGCTGCTCCGTGCGGAGTGTGGGATGGGGCTGTGGATGTGCAAGGGTGTGGGGTGAGGATGGGGCTGTGGATGTGTGGGGGTGTGGGGTGGCCTGTGGCAGCTGGAGGTGTCCCCACCTGGTCTGGCCTGGTTTTTATGGCTGTGCCAGCCCATCCCAGCACAACCCAGCTGGAGTGTGGGACCCCGAGGCAGGGCTGGGTGTGGATGCTACATCGAGGGATAACATGAGGATGCTGTGAAAGAGACGCTGACAGTGTGCGGTGTCCTGGGGTCCCCATCTCCCCGGGAGCACTATCGGGACATCCTGCAGCCCTCCAGGAGCCCCTGGTGCTGGGATTTGCCTGGAGCAGAGCTGGGGAGAGAAGTGAGGGAGGGAGCACGATGGAAAGCAAAAAGGAGAATCATTTTGTGTTCTTCCCTTGCCCCGTCCAGCGAGGGAATGCGTCTGCATTCAATGACCCGTTTTCCCTGGGTTATTCCTGCCTCCATTTCTTCCAGAGGCAGGCGGTGGCTGGGTTTGCTCAGGGTTGTTTTTTTTTTTTGTCTTTTGTCCCTTGCTTCCCAAGTTGTGCAGATCCTGTGCAGGCTAAATGGGAGAGCGGAGGGGAGGAGACTGTGATGAGGGAGGAGGGGAGAGGGCCTGGGCAGCTGCTCTCTCCTTAAGAATATAAGGGCAGGAAACAAAGGGTGAGCTGCACATGGAGAGCAGGGGCACCTGGCGGGCCTGGCCCTTCAATAGGCTGCCCTGAACGCGGCTTAATCCACACGGAAAAGTCTGGGAATGAGAGTTGGGGGTGGCTCGGGGTGGCTCCCAGCAGCCAGGTCTGTTTTGTTAGCCAGAGCCAGGCAGCCCAAGCGAATAAAGCCCCGGAGCTGGTGATGGACGAGCATGGAAAATCCTTTGCAAGTTGTAAACTCCTTTGCAACTTGGCCGTGTCCTTGCGTTTCACACTCGGGGAACTGTGACAGAGCCTCATTCGGGAGCCCGGATCAATCCAGCTCTCAGCGTCGCTGCCTGGGGGGATGTTACAGACCAGAGCTTGAGGTTTGCAGCTTTGTAGCAAAATGGCTCGGTTTTGGGCCTCTTTAAAATCTTTGTGCAAAACCAGGAGTGCAGGAGGAGCAGAAGGAGGTAAATTCTGTATTTTGTGACATTTAAAGGGCACTTTAATGGGGCTCAGAGTTCGTGGTGTTGGGGGAGTTTCTGTGTGTCCTGGTGTGCAGCAGGGATCCTGCTCAAGTTTTGGGTTCCTCTGGCACCCCCCCACCTCTGACCCTTCCAGGTGTGTGTAGGTGCCCCAATGTCCTGCATGGTCCTGCCAGAGGGTCCCCAGGAGCTCCAGGGCACCCACCCCTTCCTTTCTCAGTTCAGTGTCACCTTTTGGTCACAGCTTTGCTCCCCGGTCTGCTGTTGTCCCAGAGAGCCTGGGGATGATCCTGCCTTTTGCAAGACCTAATCAGAATAAAAGTTTTTCTTCTGAACATTTCAGTGCTTTTCCTTTGGGCCAAGCTTCCCCAGGAAGAGACAGGACTCTCAGTCATTTCAGGTGGGTTTTTTGAGACTCTGAGAAGCTTTTCAGTTCTTCCTTGCAAAATGACCACAGCACGTACTAAACACAGAGAGATGAAGGGTTCTGTTCACTTCAAATCTTGTCTTTGACTGTACTGACTGTTCTGGAAATTACTTTGCACTTTAATGTGTTATTTTTAAACCTGCTAAGACACTAAACCCTAAGTTGGAGCAGCAGATCTTGGAAGAGGAAGCAGTGCCATGTTCTTCGTGTGAGTTTCTCTTCTGGCTTCACTGACAGCGACAGCTCTGCCCTGAAGCTGCTGGAGTTGGTTATTCCTCTCTCTGGGCTGAGGCAAATAACTCCCTTTATAGTATGAAAAAAGGATTCACAAATTTGAGGCTGGACACAGACTCTGTTCCTGGCTGCTTGGTCCTCCTCTGTGTCGTTTCGTGGCCCAAGTGCAGCTCCACAGGGAGCTGGTCCAGCTGAGGAGTAACCAGTGAGGGAGTGTTTCCTCTCTTCTCCCTGCTCTCCAAAGATGGATTATTTTCCTTAGCTGGTTCATTTGCATGAACACTGGGATGTGTGAGCAGTGGTGGTGGCAGGGAGGAGATCCAGGCAGGATAAGCAGCTTGGGAGCAGTTGGAGCCAGGAGCTTCCTAAGCAGATGCTGTGTGGGATCACCGCAACCTTTCAGTCTTAACTCCTTCGAGAGACTTCTTCTAATTTCAGTTTTAGTGTAATTTATATTAAATTTATCTCCGTTTTTGGAGAGCTTTTAATACTTTGGTACTTTCTGGGTTTGTTTTTTTTTTAACCTATTTTTTTTTTTCATGCACAGTCTGACTTAGCCTAATTGCTTTGTCACTGTCCTATACCAGAAATTCTCTGCTTGTGCTGGTTTTCCCCTAATAAAGCTTTGGGGCAGGAGACAATGTGTGAAAATAGACTTTCCTTTTTGTTTTGTTAAGACCCTGGTAAGGTTGTCAGTATCTCACCAGTGTGGGATAAGGTGGTAACTGGCGTTTTTGGTCTTAAAATGCCTTCCAGCCCATTAACCTATGATTGTGGGATGGATATACAGGGAATACAGGATATACAGGGAGCTTCTCATAGTGAACTAGTGAATAGCTTTTCTAGTGAACTAGGATTGAATATGCAAGTTGCAAGGTGGAGAAAACCAGAAGTGAGAGTAATCAAGGGAATAAAGAGGTGTTGTTATGATGCTCAGTGAGGTGAAGAATACTTGGTGCTTATTGTCTTTATAGTCCTACACTGCAGCCATAACACACGAGCTTATTTTAGCTTATGATGTTGAATTATTTAAAAAAAAACAAACAAAAAAAAACCCTACAAAAAACCCAAAGAAAACATTAATTAAGATTTGGAATAATTTGTGCCTGCACTCCAGGTTGAGTCTTCATGGAAACCCAGGTGTTACGGAACAATATCTCTTCCCTTTTGCCATTAATGGAAAGTTTTATGAGGTTTTGACATTTATCTTTGCCTCACTGTGTGATTCTTTGTTTTGCAGCTTGTCAGTAGTTAACTTCTGATTTTTCTCCTTTTCTGAAGTCTTCAGGATGCTACAAAAGACATAGAGTCAAACCTGAATGTGCTGTTCAAGGGGCAGGGAGAGGAGACAAGGAGTATTTGTGGTGCTGGTCAAATGCAGCAGTCCTGGGAGAAGAAATTTTACTTGAAAATGGGCATTTACTGTGAGAGTCAGCTGAATGAAAAGGCTTCTGTGCTGAGATCTCCCTTGATGGTTATTGTGTGCATTATGCTACATTTGTTTACCTGATCTGAATCTTCCTCTTGACATATAAAAACATTTTAGCTTAACTTTTGTGTTCCACACGAGAAGGAGTCAGCATGAAAGCAAAACCACGCATTTTAGAGTTGAACGTGAGCTTCATTCTTGAAGTCCAGCATGTGTTTTTCAGGAAGGAAATAAAATTTCTCTCTCCTGAGTTGCAGAGGTGCCATTGTGGAAGCCCACAGGTTGAAGTTTCCCTCCATGTCTCTCTGGTGTGTTTTTTTCCAGCCCCAGTGGGAAGAAGTTCCGGAGCAAGCCGCAGCTGGCGCGGTACTTGGGCAGCTCCATGGACCTGGGCACCTTCGACTTCCGCACGGGGAAAATGCTGATGAACAAAATGAACAAGAACAGGCAGAGGATGCGCTACGACTGCTCCAACCAAGCCAAAGTAAGACTGAGCAGCAGCAGTGCTTCCCCTGCCTGCTGTGGGGCTGCCAGAGCAGTGTCTGGGACAGAAGGAAAATGCAGCATTTCATAACTGAAGTGTGAACTTGGAGCTGCGTCAGGACATCTCTGTTGGTAGGGGTTGGACAAATGCTGCAGCCAGGGGGTTGGTGCTGTGGAGGAGGGTTGTGTCACTGCTCAGTCTGCTGTGGAGGAGAGCAGGGAAGAGACTCACCTTCCTCAATTCCCAACTCAAGAAAGGCAGTGACCTGTGGGAATGAGTGCAGGGCAGCCCCTCTGCTCTGGGGACAGGCAGGGAGAGCTGGGGGTGCTCACCTGGAGAAGAGAAGGCTGCAGGGAGAGCTGAGAGCCCCTTGCAGGGACTAAAGGGGCTCCAGGAGAGGAGAGGGACTGGGGGCAAGGGATGGAGGGACAGGACACAGGGAATGGCTTCCCACTGCCATAGGGCAGGGCTGGGTGGGATATTGGGAGGGAATTGTTCCCTGTGATGGTGGGGAGGCCCTGGCACAGGGTGCCCAGAGCAGCTGTGGCTGCCCCTGGATCCCTGGAAGTGTCCAAGGTCAGGTTGGATGGGGCTTGGAGCAGCCTGGGCTAGTGGAAGGTGTCCCTGCCATGGCAGGGGATGGAGCTGGATGGGCTTTAGGGTTCCTTCCAATCTAAACCATTCCATGATCCCCCTACCTGGAGTGTGAGCTCACCTCCTCCAGCAGAATCTGCTCCAGAGCCCCACATCTCCTGGGGCTGTGCAGCAGCTCTGCCCTGCCTTTGCTTTTGGTTTGAGAGGAGAGGAGGCATTTGGGTGTACAGGGATGAGGAGATGCTGCAGCTCCTGCCAGGGACTCACTAGAGCTCTCTCAGGCTGTGCTGGTGACCCAGCTTTGGCACTGATGGAAGGG
This sequence comes from Rhabdornis inornatus, assembly GCA_013397075.1. Classification (NCBI taxonomy): domain Eukaryota; kingdom Metazoa; phylum Chordata; class Aves; order Passeriformes; family Rhabdornithidae; genus Rhabdornis; species Rhabdornis inornatus. The sequence goes on from VWZS01004206.1 coordinate 220,616, forward strand.
GAGGTGGCATTTGGGGCAAAAAGTATGAGAGGGAAAAGGACTGTGAGGCCTATTTGTAGAACAAAATTAAAGATTCTCTAGCTGGTAATTCAGATTATTGAGGTGTCAGGATGGCAGTGACAGGCTCCCTGTCTGAATTGATTGTCCCAAGTCATTCCTAAGGATCTTCATCAGATGCTAAAATCTTTCCCAGAACCCAAAAGCTGCTGTGTATGCACCTAAATGCTTAATGTGGAAAAGGCACAATGGTCATTTTTTAAATACATCAGCCAGTCAGGGATCATCATCACGAGAGTGCTGGGAACATTTCTTGCAGTCCTGGGTGCTGCAGTGATATTTTGAGACCTGCCTTGAGGCAGAGAACAGCAGCTCACACACCTCTCAGGCTAAAAATTCTGCCCAAAACTCTCAATAATTGTACAAATGTTATCACTGGCTTCTGAATGGATTAGCATCCAGATGGTTCAGAATTATATTTGTCCTGAATGCATCTTTTCTACATCTCATGAATAAATCTGTGAAGCAGACGCAATGTTTGCATCCCTGAGAACAAAGCGTGTCCTACAGCCATTCCTAGAGTTGTGTGTTAGGTTTTGGGGATGAGGAAGAGTCTTCCTATGCTTCCCTTAACACAAAATGCACTCATGTAGTGCAAAATTGATTGAATTTCATTTAAAAGCTGAGCTTTGTTCAGAACCAAAGGTAAAAAAAGGGATTCAGTTTCCAGGTGTGTTGATTTGTTTGTTAGTCACAACTGGATTTAGAAGGAATGGTTTGGAGTGATTTTGGGATTCAGAAACCAGCCTCTAAATCCCTGTTTGTAATTTTTTTATTTATTACAACTATTGTGTTGTAATCCTCTCTTATAGTGCTTGCACGTGGTTTGTTCTGACTCCTGAAGTCATTAAAAATGAGAGTAAAACTGGTGTGTGTGAACTAACATGGGAGGAGGCTGCTATGTTAAACAGAATGAGAGGAAAGCTTTGATAGGTCTAAGGCAAGATATGAATTTAGTTATGTATTTTTAGCAGCCTAACTTGTATAACTTGAGATTAGACCAGATTTCAAGCCCAGAAATTGTTCCCTGCTGCACTTCTTTGTGGCTGTAATAGCATTTTAGCAAATTGAAACTATTTTTGTGGGTTTTTCTTTTTCTTCTTGTTTGAAACAGGGCAAGCCTGATTTGAACACAGCCCTGCCTGTGAGACAGACAGCCTCTATCTTCAAACAGCCTGTCACAAAGATCACAAACCACCCCAGCAACAAGGTGAAGAGTGACCCCCAGAAAGCTGTGGACCAGCCCAGGCAGGTAAGGCTGAGAAACTCCTGGATTTGCTACTGGGAGGATCCCAAAATAATCCACTTTAATTTTGTGATGCTGAACAAATACTCCCTGGCAATTCCTGATCTCTGACACTTCAGAATTCAGAAAAATCTGATCTTTCAGAAGCAGTGGCTTGCAGAGCTTCCAGCTCTTAAAATCAGAACAAATCCCATTCCCAATCTCTAGTTATGGACTCTGTGCACTGGGTTTTACAAACTCCAGCCTTTGGTTAGATCACAATTCTGGTGTTGCTAAATCTGAATTTCCTTAATTAAGTATTAGCTACAAAATTATTCAGACATTGTAACCAGTTCAGAGGACACTTAGGTTTAGAATCACTGTCAAATGTTGCAGTTGTGTAAGAATTCCGTGCTCCGTTAAATCCATGTTCTTGCATGGATCACATCCAGTGTGGTGTTTGTTGCAGTGCAAGGGACTGTACATCAGAAATCAGCTCTGCCAGTATAAGATCATAAATTCACATAGAATGTTACTATTAATGCAAAACAAAAGTGTTTTTCTTATCATAATGTGTATTTGCAAGCAAGAGAACACACAGAAATAAAAGAAAGGATGCTCAGGACAAGGGAATGCCCTGGTAGAATGAGCTGTACCTGTTAGAGCACTGAAAATGTTTTTGAAAACTTAAAAAAACACATTTTGAGGGCAGTTTTTAAGAATTTCATAAACTTAGTTCAACTAGAACCTCCAGGTATGAAATAGAACTTCTCTGAAATGTGTGGGGGTTTTTGGTGGTTGGGATGGATTTTTCCTGGTTCTTTAGCAGGTTGGCAGGGTCTTACCTTGGTTTTCTGGGGAAGTAGATCCTGTATGTTTGCTGTGGTGTTGCTATTCCTGCAGTTTTTATAGTTAAGGCTATAAAAGAGAACACTAAAGATAAAATGCCCTCTCCCAGTTCCGAGCTGAATTTGTGTTCCTGTTAAAGATATTTGACTGGACTGCAGAATATTTCAACTTTTGCTCAGCAGGCTCCAGATGTTTCTGCAAAATTTGAGAGTCCATCCAGTGCCACCCCCTGCTATGGGTAGGGACACCTTGAACTGTCCCAGGTTGCTCCAAGCCCTGTCCATCCTGGCCTTGGACAATTCCAGGACTGGGGCAGCCACAGCTTCTCTGGGTAACAAAAAAAACCAAAAACAAATCACCTATTTGAAAGGCTAGAGAATATCCAGCCTGTGTTGGGGCTGGGAGTGCCCCTCATTCCCCTTTTTGGAAAAGTCATGTGGGGTCAGTTCCACTTGGATTTTGACAGGCAGGAAAAAGGGGTGGGATATGCATGGACTGTGAGAGGTGAATTCTTGCTTTCTCAAAACCTCGATAAAAATGAGGTTATTTGCAAGATAGTTGATCCTCCAGCTATGCATTGCTATCTTCCTCATATCCCTCCTGTACCATATTAAAGTATTTCACTTTTTACCACACCAGACATTCAGCCTGGGGAGAGCCCGTGACTCAAAATCTGATAAAGGACCAGACATGGGGGAAAGGACCAAACTGCTGGACAGGAAGAAAATAGTACTTTACCTTGAATACAGTTCTTGTATTCTTTAACTTCCTATGGGGTATGTAGGAGAGAAATGGGGTGTAAAAAAGACTGTCTCACACTGTGGGGTTGTAGCTGAAAGTCAGGAAGCCTGGCCTTGCTGCTGCAGCTCAGAGCAGTGAAAACCTGGTCTTGGAAGAAAAGAGAGTTTTCCAGGGCAGCAAACTGGGGGAGAGGAGTTGTGGAGCTGATTGACAGTGAGGATTGTTCCTGCTGCTGGAGGTGGCAGATCCCTTCTCTGTAAATGCACATTAAACTGTCCCCAGTATTATCCCAGAAAGCAGGGATTTTGTGCAGTTGTCAGTTCCATTTCTGGTTGTGCCAATAATGACCAATAACCACCTGCTTTGACTGCAGCTCTTTTGGGAGAAGAAGTTGAGTGGACTGAATGCCTTTGACATTGCAGAGGAGCTGGTGAAGACAATGGACCTTCCCAAAGGGTTACAAGGTAATCAGAGGGTGCCCTTCACTCAGGGCTGGCATTTTGGCCCCTGGCAGCAGTGAATGAAGGGGCTGAAGGTGAGCTCCTGTTCTCAGGGCCTGGCAGGGCCGTGGCCATTCCTGCAGCAGGAGCTGTAGAGCTTTGCCTGGGGGTCCCAGTGCCCTTTGTTCTGAGGAGACACTGAAGCGAAGCTTCTCAGCCTTTTGGGTGATTCATTTTCCAGAAACAGCAGAGCATCCCAGAATGCTGTTTGGGTTTGGGTTGGAAGGGGCCTTAAAGCTCATCTCGTTCTGCCCCCTGCCATGGCAGGGATACCTTCCACTGTCCCAGGCTGATCCACGCCCCATCCAGCCTGACCTTGGACATTTCCAGGGATCCAGGGGCAGCCACAGCTGCTCTGGGCACCCTGTGCCAGGGCCTCCCCACCCTCACAGCCAGGAATTTCTTCCAATTATCCCATCCATCCCTGCCATCTGGCAGTGGGAAGCCATTCCCTGTGTGCTGTCCCTCTAAGCCCTTGTCCAAAGTCCTTTTCCAGCTCTCTTGGAGCCCCTTTAGTTCCTACGAGGGACTCTGAGGTCTCCTTTGAGCCTTCTCTTCTCCAGGTGAACACCCCCAGCTCTCCCAGCCTTCTTCAAGCAGAATAGAAACATCTTCCTTTCCCAGTTTAGTGGTTTTTACTGTCTTCTTGCTTGTAACAAAATGAGAAGCTGCTCCAAGTTTAAATACCCTCAGAGAGCTGCACAGGTGCTGTTAGAAGCATTTAGGTCTGAGATTTATGTCATGTGAGCTTTCAAACTGACAGCCTGTGCTTTGCCATTAAAATTTAATTCCCATTGCCCTGATTTCCTGCTCCCTGCCTGGGGCAGTGCTGGTTATGGATTTCCCTCCCCATTGCAGGGGTTGGTCCGGGCTGCACGGATGAGACTCTGCTCTCTGCCATCGCCAGTGCCCTGCACACCAGCACCATGCCCATCACTGGCCAGCTCTCTGCAGCTGTGGAGAAGAACCCTGGGGTCTGGCTGAACACCTCCCAGCCTCTCTGCAAAGCCTTCATGGTGACAGATGAAGATATCAGGTGTGAACTGGAAATAGCACTTGCTGTCCTGGAACGGGGGTTCCTTGTGCTCAGACAATGCTTTAGTTTCTGAATGTCTGATGGAGCACTGTGGCTTGGGAATTAATTTGAATGGCTCTCTAGCAATAGAGTAGACAAAAGTAGTTCCATTAAGCTCTGTCATGTGCTTAAAGCCCACTATTTTTTATTTTGGCTGTGCACAGTTACTCTGGAGTTTCAGGCTCGTGTTTGTTTTTCATATCAAGTTTCCTTTTTTTACAAAAGTGTCTGAGTTGGGGGAACCTTGGCTGAGGCACCTCTGATCAGAAATGGATTGGAGAAATCCAGAACAGTGGGATTGGATTCTCTTCGCCTTCCTCTGTCTCAGTAAATGAATTAAATAAAATTTATGGATTGACCAAATCCAAGCCATGCCTGCTGTGGTGACAGAGAACAAGGATGCAGTTTATTCTGCTATAGGTTGCTTTAGTAATGAAATATAGTTAAATCAGGATTGGTCAAACTCAGCTTTAAGCTTTTGATGAAGAACTGAATATACCAAAGGCCTGTAGCATGCAATTTGCATTCATTAAGTGTTTAAAGGCAATCCTTGCTTTGACTGCTTGATAAATCTTTTGGAGTTGCAGGATGACTTTTCTGGGCTTGACTGAGACATAAATGACCAGGAAGAACAGTCTGTTTGTAACTTTGGTGTCCTGTGGCTGAGCTGAAATAGGAGCCCCATGAGCCACTGCTTGTTGATCACTTCTTTGCTGTGTCTTTGACTTCTTAGGGTTGGGACTCAAAAGGAAAATGAGCAGAAATAAGTGGCCTGAAACTTCATTTACTCCAATCATATTTTTGCAAGTGTGTGCAGGGTAGGCTGACTTGTTAGATATTAGTAGTGAGAGTTAAAAGTTAGCATTAGGCTTAAAAAAAAAAAAAAAGTCAACTTCTAAAATAGCCAAATTTCAGCCAGAAATCAACAGGTGCAGGATTCATAATACAAATACTGGACAAATTTTTGAAGTGTTTTTCATTTTCACTTACATTACAATGCCAAGTGGGGTTTTTTGGGTTTGTTTGATTTTTTTTTTTTTTTTTTTTTTTTTTTTTTTTTTTTTTTAATGTGCTGTTTTTGTTTTTTTTTTTTTTTTTTTTTTTTTTTTTTTGTTAAACAATGGAGCTGTTAGAGAGCTTTTCCAGTTCATGCTTGTCTCATGTTGGAGGGATTGGAGACTCTTTCCCCTTGACAGGGGCAGCACTGGGGGCTGATGTTGGATGTCCCTTGTGTTGGGCAGGAAGCAGGAGGAGCTGGTGCAGCAGGTGAGGAAGAGGCTGGAGGAGGCTCTGATGGCTGACATGCTGGCCCACGTGGAGGAGATCGCCAGGGATGGGGAGCCTCCCTCGGAGAAAGAAGGAGCAGAGGAGGAAGGAGAAGAGGAAGAGGAGGAGGAGGAGCAGGACCATGACCAGGAGATGGAAAATGTATAGTCCAGGTAAGGTGATGGTGCTGTGTCTCACCTCAAACATTGGGGACAGGAAAGTTCTTCATGAGGAATCTTAAATATTGATGAATCTTTGTTTTTTAGCCTGTGCTTTGAAAGGTGTTGTGGCCTTGGGTCAGGAATGGGGGAGGTGGGAATGAGACCCCACCTGCAGAGCTGCCCCAGCCCTGGGGAACAGCAACAGGAGGACGTGGAGCTGCTGGAGCCAGGCCAGAGGAGGCCACGGAGATGCTCCAAGGGCTGGAGCCCCTCTGCTCTGGGGACAGGCTGGGAGAGCTGGGGGTGCTCACCTGGAGAAGAGAAGGATCCAGGGAGAGCTCAGAGCCCCTTCCAGGGCCTAAAGGGGCTCCAGGAGAGCTGGAGAGGGACTGGGGACAAGGGATGGAGGGACAGGACACAGGAAATGGCTTCCACTGCCAGAGGGCAGGGCTGGATGGGATATTGGGAAGGAATTGTTCCCTGGGAGGGTGGGGAGGCCCTGGCACAGGGTGCCCAGAGCTCCTGGATCCCTGGGAGTGTCCCAGGCCAGGTTGGATGGGGCTGGGAAGGGCTCTGGAGCACCAGGAGTGGCTGGGGGAGCTCAGCCTGGAGAAAAGCAGGCTCACGGTTCAGCCCCAGTTGTCTCAGCCTGTCTCCATAGGAAAGGTTCTCCAGCCCTAAGATCAATTAGCGGCCTCCTCTAGAGCCTCTGAGACAAGAATCAAAAATGTGGGGGAAAAAAGGGACTTTTTAGAATGAATAGCAGAAGAGCTCCTTTGGAGGGAATGGGGATTTCAGGTAGGAGGAAGATGGATTTTGTTAAGCAATCCTTGAAGCTTGAGGATTGATTATTATGTGCAGTCTGCTTGGCCTTTGGGACATCCCATCATTTATCTGGGCTCTTTTTTCCCATTTTCCTGTATCACCAACAGTAGCTTTATTTGGAGAGTGAATACCTTGAATTCCTTTCTGCTATAGAGGTCTGGCAACAGGCAGGAGCCAGAACAAACTGACTGCTGCAGGTGAAATCCAGGAGATAAAGACATGCATATGTTGTGACAGTGGGATTTTTCCTTCTAAGAAAAGATACAAAAATTCTTTTTTACTTACAAGGTGTTTTTTTTCTTTTCTTCCCTCTTTCAGGCAGTTCCATCTAAGAATTCCCAGTATAAACCCATTCGGCAGGGTCAGCACAACTATTCACAGAGCCAAGAGTGCACCACCAGTCCAACTGTACCCCAGAGCCTTTGGATGGACTTCAGGAAACGTGGAAGCTGATGCTTCATTCATTGCTGGGGAGTTTTGCAGATGGAACTTGACTAAACTTTACTCCCCTTCTTTTTTTTTAACAGGATAGGGTAATTGGGAATGCAGAAGTGGGAGGGGATAAAGGAATATCACACGGTGGGAGGGAAAATACTAGGAACTGAATTTGCTGGCTTTTTTTTTTTTTTTTTGGTATTACTTTTTGTGGGTCGGTGCTGGGTGATACGTTTTTAAGCTTTTCTATCAAAGTACTTTTAATGACCCACAGAAACAATTTTTTCTCTAACCCAAGGGAGGGAGATGCTGTTTCACGCCTTGGCTCCTCTGCTGTGGGCTACCTGTTTGTACCTGACTGTAGGGAGGTCATTTCATGTTGTGAATGGTTCATTCCATGTGTGAATTGCAGTTACTGAATTGCCATTTCCTCACGGGACCACATTGGTCTTGGCAGTGTAGTCTCAGAGCTGAGCTGCCAGTGCCTTTCCCACCTGAGCTTGGGTGAGGAGGGGAAGCTGCACTTGAGGACTTGGGCTGCCAGCTCTGGGAATTGGGGATTTGGGTTATTCCACACCACTGTTTGGATACAGAAGTCTGTGTGTCCAGACATTCTGAGCAGAGTCTTGGAGACAAATATACCCAGCCTGAGGTATATTTTACTTTGGTTTAAGTCCAGTCAGAAGGACTTTCTTGGGGATGGAAGGATGACTCATTTCTGACTGATAATGAGGAAAACTTCCTCCTTTTCCTCTTCTGGTGCCAAGAACCTGCCCTCTGTTCCTCAGTATGGAGGGAAGGGGATCCATTCCAACAGGTGTGACTACACACCTGCTTTTGTGTGCAGTAATGTTCTGACCTCTTAAAAAAAAAAAAGGAAAATGGTTGATTTTTTCTATAATTGATATCTAAAAAAGGAATTTAAAGCTTTTTATTAAGTATTGAATCTTTCTTATTTGCATGTGCAGTGCAGTGACCAGCATTTTGTGTCAAAAATTGGACTGATGTGAAACCTGCCTTAATGTGTTTCTAAGTATTCAGCTTCACCATGGGTACCTTGATTGATTCCTCAGTCTCATCCAGTACAGCTTTGAGCATATTGGTGTAACTTGTGGCTAAAAATGGTTATCTCTGAGAAGGGAGACAAGGGGAGGAGAGGAAGATGAGAGTTGATAGCTTGGGGAATGTGTTGACTGGGTTGCAAAAATTATTTTCATCTTAGGGTATCCATTGCATAATCTGTGCGTGGCCGTCTCGGCTGAGAGAACACTACAAAGTGGTGGGTTAAATATTGTGCCACCAACCAATTGTATAAGTTGTTGGTATCCCAAAACTTGGGGAAGAAAGTAGCTCCCAGAGCCTTTATTGTGTGAGAAAGATTAGCAGGGACAGTCAGGGGCCAGGGAATTGCCTTTGGGAGTAGTGCAGCTTAGTGATCCCTGAAAATATCCCATGCCAAAGTGATTGATCCTTTATTCACTCTTTTCTTAAAGGCTTCAAAACACAAAATTGGTTGATACTGCTCATTCGAGTACTGCAAAGAGGCTGAATTGTACTTTGCTGCTGCTCTGCCAGGTGCTGCTTTGGGGAGCTTTACCTGGCCCTGCAGGCAGTGACCATTATTTTCCTTTCTGAACAGTCTGTTACAGTTACTACTCTGTAAATCTGTCCTCTTGTAAGTCACGGTGTTGAATTAAATGTTTCTCACAAAGAAGAGATTCTTCTAGTCTGCCTCAAGCCCTCACCTGGAGTTTTGTGCTCTGTCCTTCCCACTTCTCCCAGTGGAGATGCTCTGGGGGTTCTGTTGTGGGCAGAACACTCTCAGATTTGGATCTGGACATATGGGGCCTGCAGAGGGGAATGTGGAGGCAAGCTCGTGGAAAGCACTTCATTCTTGCTGCAGAATCCTCTCCTGTGTCCTCCCCAAGGGAGAGGCTGCCAGGGTGTCCCATCTCTTGGGCAGGTTGGTGATAGAGAATTACAGAATTGTTAAAGTGGGAAAAGATCTTTAAGATACTAAAGTCCAGCCATCAGCCCAGCAGCACCACATTGTCCACCAAACTATGTCCCCAAGTGCCACATCCACACTGCTTTTGAACACTCCCAGCAATGATGGCTCCACCACTGCCTTGGGCAGCCTGTGCCAGGGCTGGACAACGCTTTCCATGAAAAAAAAACCCAAATAAAAAAAATCCCTAATATCCAGTCTAAACCTCTCCTGGCTCAGCTTGAGTCTGTTCTCATATGGCCTTTGGATCTCAACTCCAGTAGTTCATATCCCACACCAGAGGTGTCCTTATGACCAAGGCAGTCTTGTTCTGACACTTCTTGAGAACTTGTTTAGTATCTGGTGATGTCTTTATCTACTTTTACTTGAACCTAAACATACCATTGGGAGACCATAACACAGGTGATCGAGATGTTGATACTTGTATTTTGAAGTCCTGACTATCAAGTTTAAATTGCTGCCAACTCACACCCCCTGCTTTCCCAGTTCAGCTCTTTCCTTCTGTTCACAAAGTTTGTTATGTTTTCATTGATATGGAGGAATTGCTTGTGCGAAGTGCCAAAAGGGACCCAGGACTCCTCTCACAGCCAAAGAAAGTGAAATAACTTTACCTGCTTACCAAGGTAAGGAAATCAACTTTCTTTTCACTGCCCATTATGTCTTTTTCATGTTGCTGCAGTAATAACTGGATTAGTTTGTCTTACCTCAGTCCTGGATGTGACTGATGGGCAGCATAAAGTGTCTGCCATCATCAAATCTGTCCCCAGGGTGGAGAAAGCATCTTGTTTGAGGTATAACTTGTTAAGCACATGATTAGTAAATAATGTACTTAAAAGCAATTGAGTGGAATTGGGGCAAAGCTTGTATAGTTAATTAATATTCTCTTCTGCATGGGGTGTTGATGGCTACAGTTTTTTCCTCTCGCTTCGTTTTACAGAACATAAAGATGTAAAGGGAATGTCATAATCCTGCTCTTTGAGGAGTGTTATTTTTACTGAATTCTAGCTGGATTAAATTTTGTGCAAACCATAGAATTGAGTTGAAATGGATATTGGTGCAGTCTGGGTCTGGCCAGCAGAACTCTTGGAGGTGGTTCTGCCCAGGAAAAGTTGGCTCGATTGACATCTGAAATTGAACTTGCTGAACTGGCTGTTGAGCAAGGAAAGGGAGGAGTTTTCTTTCTTGTAAACTGAGCGCACCAGGAAGAGAAGAGTCAGGGATGACATGGCTGGACTCTGGGAATGCAGGCATGTTAAACCCTGCCTGGGGAGGCTCTGATACCACCACTGGGAGTTTGGGTTGGAAAGGACATTAAAGCTCATCCAGTGCTACCCCCTGCCATGGCAAGGACACCTTCCACTGTCCCAGGTGCTCCAAGCTCCTGGCCCAGTGCTCCTGGCCTTGGACACTGCCAGGGATCCAGGGGCAGCCACAGCTGCTCTGGGCACCCTGTACCAGGGCCTCCCCACCCTCCCAGGGAACAATTCCTTCCCAATATCCCATCTAAATACTTGCTGCTCTGTGGGATATGAATGAGGCAGGACACCTGGAAGGACTCCTGAGTCATGTGCTGTTGTCTTGCTTTAAGGAGAGACCATTCTGTCTGGGCTGATAGTCTGGTCCTTGGAAAGTGTGGGATTATGTGTTTAAAGGGGGAGGAGGCTGGAGTATGCTTAATGGAGAAAAAGTAAGTTTTTTCTCCTATCAGGAAATCCTAGTTACTTGGGATTATGTGCATAAGAGCAATCTCCAAAGTCCATATGCCCATGCAAATACTTGTATAGCACCACTTCTTCCCTATCACATACAATGCATATTCCTGGCTGTTGTCACTGAACAGGAATTTCTGCATCCCCTGGAATTGCTCCAGACTTTGGGGTCGGTTCAGGATCCTGGTGTTGCCTATTTTACCTTCCTGCTTTAATGAAACACAGCCACGGGAAGGTGGTGTCCTAATTCTGCAGCACAGAAAATAATGTCCTCTATGGGCTGTAGTGAGCTAGAAATTTGGATTTGTTCTCAGATTAGCAGGGATCAACTTGAATTAATGAGGGAAAACCTTTCTCCCCCTCCTCCCCAGGCTGATCCCGTGAGTAGCTGGAGTGTAGGAGAGAACAGCACAGAACAGTGTGTGCTAAATGGTATTTACAGTGATAGAACATTTGGGAGGGTGGAGAGAGAAAAACGTTTTGAACTGCAGAATGACCCACCAAATGCACTTGGAATTGTCAGGTTAGCCATCTCATTTAGTATTGCTAATTTCTTACCAATATCCATAACTACTGCTGACTAGCTAATAACATGAATTACTAGTAAGAAGTAACATTGGCCTCCAATGGGAAAGGTTTTAGTCAACTCCTTAAGTAACTCTCAGAGTGGATTTTTCTTACCTTGCAGAGTCACAAACACCAGTAGTTGGAGTCTGCACAGAACTGGGCAATGAGTGACCTGAACTGGTTTGTTTTCAGTGGCAAAATTCAGAAATGCTTTGCTGAAGAAATCTGGTTTCATTTGCATTTACAAATGACAAGTTTTCTAAAACATAGAATCCCAGAATGATTTGAGTTGGAAGGGACCTCAAAGCCCATCCAGTCCTAACGCTGCCATGGGCAGGGACACTGCCCATATCCAGGGGACACTTCCACTGTCCCAGGCTGCTCTAAGCACCATCCATCCTAGCCTGGGACACTTCCAGGGATCCAGGAACAGCCACAGCTGCTCTGGGCACCCTGTGCCAGGGCCTGCCCACCCTCACAGGGAACAATTCCTTCCCAATATCCCATCCAGCCCTGCCCTCTGGCAGTGGAAGCCATTTCCTGTGTCCTGTCCCTCCATCCCTTGTCCCCAGTCCCTCTCCAGCTCTCCTGGAGCCCCTTTAGTCCCTGCAAGGGGCTCTGAGCTCGCCCTGGAGCCTTCTCCAGATGAGCACCCCCAGCTTTCCCAGCCTGTCCCCAGAGCAGAGGGGCTCCAGCCCTTGGAGCATCTCCGTGGTCTCCTCTGGGCTGCCTCCAGTAGCTCCACGTCCTCCTGATGTTGGGGGCTCAGAGCTGGACACAGTGCTCCAGGTGGGTACAGACCCCCAAGCTTGAGCTTTTGGAAAAAGTTGAATTTTAAAAAGTTCCTAACTTGTTTTTGTATGCAAGATGAGTCCAGTTCCATGTCCTGGATTAGCCTACTGGGCACATCTTGTGGGGTTTAGTGATCTGAAGGGCTGTAAAACCTGAAAGCAGTGTACCAGCTTTTATTTTTTCATGCTTTTGTCTGATCTGCAATTAATTCTTAGCTTTCCATCAAGCTGGCTTCTCCACAACTCCAAAGTCATTACCTGACAGTTCAATTCTTCATTCATCTAATGCATGAAAAAGAGCCCTTTTCTAATGGCTTCCCCCAAGGTGCCTCTTTCATGTCCTGCTGTAGGGAGGGGGTCTCTGCAGGTGCCATGGTGGGGATGCCAAGAGTAACAGAGAAGGCTGCTCGGCCTGGTGGAGGTGAGAGATCACAGTGGGCCAGGCTTTGGGTGACCTCAGCTGTAGCTTGTGCCTCTACTGCAGTTGTGGCACAGCACGGTGACACTGAGCCTCATCACCTTGAGCTGTCCCCATATGCTGTTCCCTCAGTCAGCGACTTTGTGGGATGATTGATCTCAGGCTGAGGTCATCTTTCAAGTTCCAGATCTTGTCAATCTGTCTGGCTCCACCCACATGCAGTGATTCAGCTCCTGATGTGCTGAAATATTCACTTAAGCCTTCCCACACAGAGTAAGGGCTTTTTTGTGATTCTGCTCCGAGCTGCAGCACCTGTTCTGTGCTGTGCTCCAAGCCTGTGCTTTCTGCATGGTATTTGCATGTGCTTGGAGAGCTGCAGAAAGTAGAGATTGACCTCCTAAAGAGAAGAAGAGCAGCTATAATCACTCTTTAAAAGTATTTTTCCTCTAGATTTTGGATCCTATTTTCTAGAATTTGGCTAATGTGCTGTGATTTAGACAAATGGTAAAATACAGAGAGCAGCCCTGGGGAGAAGGATTTTGGACGTTGGTGGGTGAGAGGCTCAACTTGCCCTGGCCATGGGCACTGACCCCAGAAAATATGGGGAAGGAATTGTTCCCTGTGAGGGTGGGCAGGCCCTGGCACAGGGTGCCCAGAGCAGCTGTGGCTGTTCCTGGATCCCTGGCAGTGTCCAAGGCCAGGTTGGATATTGAGGCTTGGAGCAGCCTGGGACTGGAAGGTGTCCCTGCCCATAGCAGGGGTGGAACTGGATGGTATTTAACATCCCTTCCAACCCGAATCAGTCTGGGATAATACCATTAGAAATTGGGGTTTCTTTTGGTGATGGAGCAGGAGCATTCCCCTGCCTGCATTCACTGATCCCATCTTCAGGAGTGGATCCAAAAAGGATGATCTCCATTGCAGAATAAGCATTCCAGCTCCGATGTTGTCACTTCTGCCATTGCACACTTGACCTGGAATACGCAGCAGTTGCAGAGTTGTTCTTGAGGGAGTTGGGAGCTGTGGTAGCACTGATGCTCTGCTGAACTTCTGTTGCTTTTTCTCCGTATAGGAAACAACTTAATGGGCTGTGACACCTGGTGTGCTTTAGTCCAGTGTTCTGGAATTCCCTGTCTGTACATGGGATTCTATTGTTCTTTTTGGGGATATCTTTATTCTGTAGATTACAGAATCCCAGACTGGTTTGGGTTGGAAAGGACTTCAAAGCCCATCCAGTTCTACCCCTGCTATGGGCAGGGACACCTTCCATTGTCCCAGGTTGCTCCCACCCCTGTCCAGCCTGGCCCTGGACATCTCTAGGGATGGGGCAGCCACAGCTTTAATGATCAGACACCGGATGATTACAGGTGGTACAAACATTTGGGAGTGACTTCTGCTGGGAAATGGGGAAGCACCTGGACAGATGGGCTTGGAAGCAGCAAGTGCCTTCTCTTTCCTCTTGTGTTTAGTGAAGTTGGTTCTTCTGCATGGTCATGTTTTGGTAAAGAAATAGAGTTGTGCTGAAAAACTTCTCTGGTTTGTAGACTCATTTCCTCTGTTAATGGGAGACACAAGTCTCTTTAAGAACTGCTAATTGCTCAGGTTAAAAAAAACCCCAAAGGCCACTTGGTGTCATGTGTGGAATTAAGACTCTCAGAAGAAAGTGCGAGCTAGTTCTGCTGAAAATGGAACAGATCAGAGGCACAACATCTACAAACCAGGTTTGCCAAAGTGCTTAAAATAACAACTGGCAGTTTCCCTGGGTGTTGTTGGACTTGAGTAGAAATTTCCCAGAAGGACTGAGAGAGCAGAGAGACAAAAATGGCAGTGCTGGGAGTGCAGCTCCTGAGAGGGTTTTGAAAGCCCATGTACAGGACGTGTCACTGAGGATGTGGTGGCCTGCAGTGGCCAGGAGTGTGTTTGGTGTTGGAACTGCAGCAAGGACATCCCTGAGGACCCGTTCAGGTAGCTGTGCCCTCCTCTTGGGGTGCTCAAGGTTGCCTGGTGGAGAGCCAGTGTTGGTCATGCCTGAGTTTCCTCCATTATCTGAGAACAAAAGGAGCTCAGACAGGATGGGTTGTACTCTTCTGTCTCAAGTTATGGAAACCCCACTATTTTTAGTTGTTTCAACTTACTATGTCAAGTATTTTGGTAAGTGAAAGGGCAAAGGGGGGAATGTCTCAAGCTCAGACTTGGGTTTCCTGTGCCTGTTCCTGGACGAGAAGATTCTCTCCTCAATAGGTGCAAACCCTCATGCCAAAAATTGTATGGAGCTGTGTCAGGGCTTGGCATGGAGCTCAGGGAAAGGTTCTTCCCCCTGAGGGTGCTGGGCACTGCCCAGGCTCCCCAGGGAATGGTCCCGGCCCCAAGGCTGCCAGAGCTCCAGGAGCGTTTGGACACCGCTCTCAGGGATGCTCAGGGTGGGATTGTTGGGGGGTCTGTGAAGGGACAGGGATCCCTGTGGGTCTATTCCAAACTGGGATATTCAAGGATTCCATGCAGTAATCCTGGAGCCTGCCAGCTCTCTGAACAGCTCATGGCATGGTGAAGGCAGGTCTGGAGTGGGAGGATTCCCAGAGCTGATGCTGTTGGATCTGTGTAAGCACAGGAATCAGGATGGATATGGACACATCTCCATGAAATCAAGCTGTTTGGGGGGAAAACGGAAGTTGTTCCAGCTTTCTCTGCAACAGCCTGACAGAAGGAAAGGACTGGTGGGAGTTCACAGCTGAGTCCTCTGGAGAGAAAGCAGGAGGAGAGGAAGAAGGGGCAAAGCAATAGGAGAAGCAGTTTGTTAACTGTTTTCATTAAACTTTTTAGCATCTGGAAGATGATGAGTTTAGTTGTCAGGTGAGAGGAGGGGAGAGAATTAAGGAGACACTTCCTGGTGGCTGTTACCTTGCTGGAAAGATCCCACAGAAGTTTCAGGTGTCCTTTTCGAAGTATCAGAATATGAAAATCTCTGTCCATAGAAGAGTCACCAGCTTCTGCACAGGGCCAGCCCATGTGGCTTGTTTTGGGGCCATGGAGAAGCAGGAGTTAATGTTTCCTGGGATCTGAAATGGGAACAGAGTGGGTGGATTGAAGGGGGGGTTTCTAGCCCAGACACTGATGGTTCTTGCAATTAAAAACAATCCCAAGCCAAACGATTGAATTAATCCCAAAGACAGTGATTGGGAAAGACAATTAACAATTATGTGTAAATGGAGAAAATTAAACTTGAGTGTCGAGCTGTGGAATGGGAATGTCTGGGCACGTGGGATCTTGGGTGAGCTGGGAATTGGTCTGTGTTTTTCCAGGGAAGGAGTGTGCTGGGCCAGCACGGCCAGGGAAGGTTTTCTAAAGTCCTGGCTGTGGAAGGGCTCTGTAAAGTCCTGGCCCAGCTGGGACAAAGGGGTTGGAGGCAGCTGCTTGGCAGTGAGCCATGGAGGGGACATCCATGGCAGCAGGGACCTGCTGTGGTGGTGACCTGCTGTTGTGGGGAAGGTGACCGGGATCCCTGGTCTCGGGGTATCCAGGCTGCTGAGGTGTTTGTGGTTCTGTCAGGCAGAACCAGGTGATGCTGCTGCTGAGCATGAGCAGCAAAACTGGGGGTTGGAACTGGATAGTCACTTCCACCCCGAAGTGCTCTGGGACCCTGTGAAATAACACTGTGAAATAGAAGCTGAAGATCCAAGGGGAAATGGTGAGGGGAAAGACAGATTTTACGTTTTCTTAAGTTTAGTAACTCGGCGAGCAGGAGGAATTCAGCGGTCCTAGTGCGGGGCTGTGCCATGGCTCTGTCCCCGAGTGCCTGCAAGGGGGGGAGGGAGAGCGGCTGCCCGGTACCGGGAGGAGCTGCCGCGGCTCCGGTCCCTGCGGTGCCGAGCGGTACCCACGGACCTGCTCGGTCCCCTCTGCTGAGTGACGGTGGCAGCGGTGGCACTGCGGGGCTGTCACCTCCGCGCCGATTGCCTCCCGCCTCCCTCGGTTTCGGCGGCGTTTTTCAGGCAGCTCACCCCCGGATCCGCGATGGGAACAGCCGTGTCTGAGCTGCGGAGGGGGGGAGGGCGGCGGTGCCGCGCGCCGGGGATGCTCGTGGCCCCCGAGGATGCTCGAAGCCCTCGGGAAGTTCGATACCCGCCTCCCAGCCATGGTCGGGGTTCCCTTCGGATTCCTGGAACCTCTCGGGATGCTCAGAACCATCTGCGATGCTAGAGTGCCTCTGGAACGCTCAGTACCCCCTGTAATTTTAGGAGACCCCTCCGAGGACGCTCGGATCCTTCCCGGCATGTTCGGAGCGCCCCAGCGATGCTCGGACCCCTCCCGTTCCCCTGCGATGCCCCATGCTCGGACCCCCCCGGCATGCCGGCACCCCTCGAGCCGACCCGGGCCGGGGTCGCGGCTCCGTGGGGAAGGCGGGGCCTAGAAGGGCGTGGCCGGGTGGGCGTGGCCGCGGCGGGGAGGGCCCGGGCCGGCGGGCGGGGCCGTGGCGCGCATGCGCGCGGCGGGCNGCCGCTGGGGCCGCCCGCGCTGCTGCCCGAGCCGCCGGCGAGCAGGAAGAAGAGCGTGAACATGACCGAGTGCGTGCCCGTGCCCAGCTCCGAGCACGTCGCCGAGATCGTGGGCCGGCAAGGTAACGCCGCGCGGGGACACGGCGGGACACGGGCACCCCCCTCCCTCGCGCCGGCCCGCCGCGATTCGGGGTAGTTTCGGGGCTTTGTCTCCGTGCGGAGGCGGAAACTCAACGGCGACAGCTCCCGCGGACCCGAAAGCCGGCCGCGGGTCCCGGGAGCTACGTTCCGCGCCAGTCCCACCGAACTGCCTGGAAATAGCAATGAAACTTCATCGGCCCTGGTGGGATAACGCCGGATGCTCACGGAAAGTTCCCGGGAGCCACGCGAGTCCGTGGGAGCTGCCAGGACACGGAGCGAGGCGAGAGCTTTGCTTTCATTGTACTTGTGCCTCTGCCCCCTCCCCTCCAGCTCCCTATCTCAAACCCGGCGTGTAAACGGTGCCCCTCATCTCCGACTTCGTTTACAAATCCTGCTGATAAATCCGATATAAATGGTCATTAACCCGCTCGTCTGTAGGTGGCCGGAGCTCCCCAGGCGGCCGAGGAGCCCCTCGCACCCAGCTGTCACAAAGGGACGCCCCAGCCCCCGCCGGGTGGGTGTGCCTGGAGTGGGCTTTGTCTCCAAAGATAAACCAAACTTTCACCTTGAAAAATCAAAAAGAAAATACCTAGGGCGGAGGATTTAAGGAATAAAACGGAAAAGGAAGAGAGCTGCTGCCCGCAGGGATCCCGGCAGGAATCCCCTGGCAGGGAGTGTGACCTCCGGGGTGTTTTGCCCTTGTGGGCTCTGGCACCCCAGCCCTGCCCTCGCCCGGCGGCTCCCAGCCCTCCGTGCCCGGGGGGCTGCGGCTCGGGGGTCGGGGGGCTTTTTTTCCAGGGGGGAAGCGGGGAACTGGGCAGGCTCATTGTTCTCTTTGTTAGCCAGAGCCATGCTGTGATGAGCGCGGTGACATCATGCTCTGCGCTTCCCATTGGCCTGCGCTGCCTCCCAGCCGGCCCCGCTTCCCGGCCTCCCAACTTTCCGTGCACCCCTGTGCGGTCCCAGCCCCCGGCCGGGGGTCCCCCCGGGCTGCCGGACCCCGCCGGGCCGAGCGGCGGGGCAGAGCCGGGGGAGCGGAGCGGAGCGTGGCACCGCGCCCTGCTCCCGAGGATTCTCCTCCTCCTCCTACCGGGCTGCATGGACACCTGGCTTTGGTGGCCTCGCCGAGCTCTGCGGAGCCACGAGGTCCGGCGGCTTGAGACCGAACCTGGCTGGGGGCTGGGCTGTGCTGGGAACCCGCTGGTTCTGCCGGGGAATGGCTGCGTTCGGCTCGGGAGCTGCCGGTCGGTGCCTTCCTTTCCCTGGGTGTTTGAGAGTGGTGGGACCTCGGTGCTGCCCCTCCAGCACCCCGAGGAGTTTGGTGCACAGCCAGGTACCTGCCCAAACAGCTTGGTGGAGTTCGGGTGCTCACTGAGCTTCACGGGCTTGTGAAACTTTTGAAAGAAATACTGCCAAAGCAATTATTATTTTGGTTTGAGGAGGGGTGCTTGAGGGCCGCAGTGTGGGCTCGGAGGTGACCTGGGGCCAGCTGTGAGCTGCAGCTCCCTGCTGCAGCCCAAGCCCATGAGGAGGAGCAGCCCTCTCCAGGGGTTTCCTCTTGTGTTTCCTGCCCCCTCTTGCTCTTGGCCTGCTGGGATGCAGTGTGGTGGCCTTGCACTGAGTTTTTTTGGGGGAGGGGCACTCAGCACCCTCGAACACATTGTGGGATGGGGCGGTTGGGCAGCACGGGGCTGGCAGCAGCGTCTGTACTCCAGCTCCTGTCCGTGCCACTGGCAGCTGGATTACAGCAAGGATGCTCAGGTGTAGCCTGAGCAACACTGAGCTTATTCCTCAGGGCTCACACAGAGCAGAGCCCTTCTCACCCACCCTGTGCTGCCTACCAGGTCCTTCTGGTTCCCAGCTCCCCCTGCGAGTCTCCCTCAGTTTTGGCAGCCCCATGGCAGTGGGGTCTGGCTGTAGAGCTGAGCTTTGGGATGTTTTGCTGGACCATTGTCGTCGTGGTGACAAAATGTGCCCTGTTGGTGACACTGCCCTGTCACTCTTGTCTTTCCCTCACTGCCCTGCCTGGTCATGACCCAGGGAGCAAAAATTTGTGGTGCTGCCATGCCTGGAACATAGAAGGGCTTGAAGATGTGCATCTCGGGTGTCCTGGAAGGGGCTGGAGTCAGGGCAAGGCTCAGGATCTCTCCCACACACCTTGGGGCACTCTGGGACCTGTCCTGCTTTGCCCAGACCTGGCCACTGTGGCAAGTGGGAGGTGCCAGGAAGGTCCTGGCAGCCAGGACCAACACATGGATGTCCTGTCCTGTGCAGACTGAGATGGGACACAGGCAGTTGGACACAACTTCTTCTTTTCTTCAGTTTCTCTCCTCCAGATATCCTAATTTAACCCTTTCACAAAGGAGCAGCAGCAGTCCATCAGGTAAATCTTTGTTCGCTAAATCAAGTTGGTGTTTTCTTCCCTGAGCTGGAGGAATGTTTATCATGACCCCATGTCCACATTGACATCAGTGACACCATGGAGCAGCATCTGCCTGCTGGGATCTGCAGCTCCTCTCCTGCTGGGATCTGTAGCTCCTCTCCCCCCTGCCCACACGGCTGTGTGGCTGGGCGGGATTCCCTGGCTGTGCCTTTGCCTGCAAGCCTGGTCATGACTCCTGCCTTGGGAGGGACCATCTCCAAAAAGTGCTGTGGGCATGGATTGGAGCAGCATGGGCTCCTGTTGCCATCCAGCAGAGAGAGCCGTGGGGATAACAGGAGTCACCAGGAGCATGGGGCAGGTGTTAGAGCTGCCCTGACTCTGGCACGTGGGCGCTGTGCTGGTGTGGATTCCTGCTGCCCCAGCTTTGGAGGGGCATTCCAGCAGCGTCTGCTCTCCCCTCCCACACAGGTACCTCCCATGAGATGGAGCCACAGCTCCTCTCCCCATCTGTGACACTCAGGGACTGTCACAGCTCTACAAAAGGAGAGTTGCTGTTTATAGAAGATGCTGGGATGCTTGAAGGGTAGATCCAGGGAAGGATGGCACATGGCACCTCTCCTCGCTGCTGGAGTGTGGTGGCATTCCAGTGCTGAGAGGATGCACAGAGTGACCATGGGCCTCTCTGGGCCAGCCTGGGCACCTGTGACCTTGCCATGGATCACAGGGGTGCAAGGAATCCTCTCATTTCAGAGCCCTGGGTTGCTGCTCTCTGTTGTCTCCTGCCCAGGTGGCATGTCCTTGGAGGCACCTGGCACGTCCTCCTGGCTGCCTCCTCCCAGCTGGGCCATAGCAGAGCTGGGAACTCCTGAGCTTGGTCACACAGATGGATCCGGTTGCTGAAGGATCTGCCTGTACATCTGAGAGCTGGCACTGGCTGCACACTGTGTCCCAAGGAGAGGAGCCCAGCCTCCCTGCCCTGCTCTTCAGTGGAAGAGAAGCCAAGGTGTGATGTGTTCACTTCCTGCAGCAGGGATGAGTTTGTCCCCTGTGCAGAGTTGGGAAGGAGCGCTCAGCATGGGGAGAGGAGCTGTTGGATATGCAGCATTTTGTCCTCCATGCCTGGCCCCAGTCCTGGCCCATCCTGTGGGCCCTGGAAACGAAGGGGACTGGGAGCTCCAGAACTCTGGCTCAGAGGCCAGGAGATGCTGCAGAGCTGGGGAAGAGGAAGAGCCCTGGGTAGGGCACTCCAGGGGCGAGGCACCAGAGGGTTCCCAAGCCTGTGACCGACACCATCCTCCTGCCTGCTGCCATCAGAGGCTTCTCCAGAAAAGGTCATCTGGCACTTTTTGGGCTTCACCAGCTCAGAGCTGGGCATTGCCAGCACAGACCTCCTTTGGCCAAGCAGAGATGTGGTCTGGGCAAGGGGATGAGCTGTCTCTGTCCTCCTTGTGTGCAGGAGGCAGCTGATGTGGGAGCAGAGGCTGCCCAGGCTATGCTGGGGCCAGGGCCTGGATGAGCTGCGTGGGATCCATCACCTCCAGTGTGGGCATTGGAGCATAGAGGATGGAGAGGCTCTTCACAGCCCTCTCCCAGTGCTGTGCTGGGCTCTTGCAGTGGTCTCAGCCCTGATCTGTCTGGGGCTTCTTGCAGAATGCCAAGTTTTCTTTGGTGATGCCAAGTGGGTATGTCCAGGGAGAGCAGCCACCTTTCCTGGGGTGCTGCCTCCATCACCACCATTATCTCGGGGAGATTTTCCTGGGATTCTGTTTCTTGTCAGAAATTACCAGTGTCCCATCTCAAGGACAGGTGGGATGGGTTCAGCCAGGGCAGTTTCGCGGAGTGGAGTGTAATGGGAGCCGTGTGGGATGGGGAGAGGGTGAAAGAGGAGGGCATGGAGTTGTGACAGTTTGGGAGGAGTGTCCTGCTCACCCCCCCGTCGGGGCTGTTCCTGCAGAACAGAGCTGGGTGTGGTGGCACAGGGGGCTATGACTTGCAGGGGGGGTCAGACCTTTGCAATGCTGGGGTTTGCTGGCAGCTGAGTGTGGCTGTGGTGTGTCAGGATAAGTTTGAGACTCAGAGCTCCACCAAAGAGATGTAACACAGCAGCTGAGGCACTCTGGGGCTCTGGTGAGACCTGGGCTCTGGTGTTCACAAAGGGCACTTGGGGCTGAAGCATCCCTGGGTGTGTTCCCTCCATCCTGCCTCTGGTTTTGGGCTGGTTTTATCTAGACCTTTAAAGCTGCTTCGGTGGAGACTTGCAGCAAAGTCTGGCACTTTGTTGTGCTCTGTTGCCATTGGTGCTCCACAGCAGCCCTTGGCCAGGGGAATGTGTGGATGCCACCTGCTGCTGCTGAGCTGAGGTGTGGCACTGCCTGGGCTGGCACTTCCAGGAGCTCCAGGTTCCTGCCACATCTGGCATGACCCTGATCCTGCAGCAGCTTCACAGGGGTGTGGCCATCCAGGCTGGTGTCACAGTGTGCTGGAGTGGAGGTTTGCAGGGGCTCATCTGAAATGTCTCATACTGCTCTGGATCGTTCCAAGTACAAGAACAATGTGGAGCTGCTGGAGCCAGTCCAGGGGAGGCCACGGAGATGCTCCAAGGGCTGGAGCCCCTCTGCTCTGGAGACAGGCTGGGAGAGCTGGGGGTGCTCACCTGGAGAAGAGAAGGATCCAGGGAGAGCTGAGAGCCCTTTGCAGGGCCTAAAGGGGCTCCAGGAGAGCTGGAGAGGGACTGGGGACAAGGGATGGAGGGACAGGACACAGGGAATGGCTTCCCACTGCCAGAGGGCAGGGATGCATGGGATATTGGGAAGGAATTGTTCCCTGGGAGGGTGGGGAGGCCCTGGCACAGGGTGCCCAGAGCAGCTGTGGCTGCCCCTGGATCCCTGGCAGTGTCCCAAGCCAGGCTGGATGGGTTTTGGAGCAGCCTGGAATAGTGGGGGGTGTCCCTTCCCATGGCAGGGGGTGGAACAAGATTAAGGTCCTTTCCAACCCAAACCATTCCATGATTCCCAGCTGCAGTTGCTGGTTAAACCCCCAGGTTGCGGTTCAGGTCCATGTGGCTCTGGGGGGCTCAGCCACAAGGTACCATCCTCAGGGGCAGCCCTGCCTCAGCCCCTCAGGGGTGCAGGTGTGCTGCAGGACAGGGGTGTCCTGTTGGGAGGTTGTGTTTGTGTCCCCTCAGCAGTTCCTGGTGTCCCAGAGCCATCACTTGCTGTGCCAGGCAGGGCTCAGCACTCCTGTGAATGCCAGCCTGGGGAGGCTGCAGCTCATCCTGCCCATCCTGCCCCCTCCAGGCTTTGGGACCTTTGCCTGGCAGTCCCTGCGGCCACGGGCTGTCTCAGGAGGAGTTTGGGCCTGGGGACAGGGCAGGACAGATTGGTCCCCTGGTGTTTCCCGGTGCTGGAGACTCCTCCAGGCTCAGTTCCTGGTGCTGGTGCCAGCACATGGCCTCAGGCAGTGCCTTCCCTGGCCATGCCTCCCTTCCCAATGCTCCCTGGTTCTGGGACACGTGGGGGGTGACCCCACACCCCCCCCACACCCCCACCCTTCCAGATCTGCCATCCTCTCCTACCCCTCCCCAGGGATACCCAGCTCCCTCTCCAGCTGAGTTTGGTGCCATCCATGGCCCTGGCAGCATCCAGCAGCCATGGGTTGGGGGCATTATTCCTGTGCCGCTGGTTTGAGGAGGGTGGAACTGGCCAAGCCAGGCACCCCTTTGATTTTTATCCAAGGTTTCTGGCTTTGTCCCTGTGAAGAGCTCACAGGAGCAGCCAGACAAACTTTTCCTCTCTTTAGTGCTGACGTGGCATCATTTGGGTCCCACTGGTGTTGCTGGTGTGAGGAAGAGCCTCACTGGGCCATGTCCCCCATGGGATGTGGCTCCTGAGTGGTTTCTGTATGCAGCTCCTGGAGCTGCCAGTGGCTTTGCATCCTGAAACTACCACTTGATGAGGGTTGAGATGGAGCTCAGGGAAAGGTTCTTCCCCCCGAGGGTGCTGGGCACTGCCCAGGCTCCCCAGGGATGCTCAGGGTGGGACTGTTGGGGTGTCTGTGCAGGAATAGGGGCTGGACTCCATCTTGGTGGGTCCCTTCCAAGTTGGGATATTCCATGATTCTGTGATGCTGCAAAGGATGAATTTGGGACCTTGGGCATGAGGCTGGTGCCCATGGGAGGCACCAGCAGAGCCTCTTCCCACTGCCCTGGGCTTGTCCTGGTTTGCCAAGCAGTGGAGCAGGGGCAGATCTTACAGCAGGATAAATCTGGGAGGGGAACGTGGGAGTTGTAGGCACCTCTGCCAGGACAGCCCTGTAGGAGCTGGCACATGGTAGTAATTCAGTAAATGTCACCTTCCATGGTTCTGCCCTGCCCCAGTCCTTGGGCCATTGCTTTACTGTGTGCCCCAGCCATAAATCCACCTGCCAGGGGTTAGTGGTTCAGAAGGGCCTGGCTGTGACACCCAGGGCAGCTCCTGCTGCTCTCTGACAGTCTTTTACTTCTTGTCATCCACAAGGCTCAATGCCCTGGGAATTGCAGCACACCTGGGGCTGCAGGAACAGCACAGCTCCTCTTCTCCCTCTGCTCTTCAGGTGCTGCTGGAGAGCCTGGATTGATTTACCTGGTTGGGACAGACCTGACTCAACCTTGTCCTATTCCAGCCCTGGCTGAGTCACAGAATCCCAGAATGGTTTGTGTTGGGGGGGATATTAAACCTCATCCAGTGCCACCCCTGTCATGGCAGGGACACCTTGCACTGTCCCAGGTTGCTCCAAGCCCTGTCCAGCCTGGCCTTGGACACTGCCAGGGATCCAGGGGCAGCCACAGCTGCTCTGGGCACCCTGTTTCACTGTAGTGGGTTGACTCTGGCTGGTTCCAGGCACCCCCCAAAGCTGCTCCATCACTGCCCTCCACAAGTGGACGGGGAGAGAAAATACAACAGAGGGTTCATGGATTGAGATAAAGGCAAGGAAAGATCCCTCACCCAATATTGTCAAGGGCAAAACAGATTCAACTTGGGGATGCTAATTGAATTTATTATTAACAAAATCAGAGCAGGACCATAAGAAGCAAAGTAAATCTTAAAAATACCTTCCCCTTACCCCTCCCTCCCTCCCTCCTTCCTGGGCTCTCCCTCCACCCTTCAGCAGTGCAGGGAGATGGGAATGGGGATCATAGTCAGTCCATCCCACATTGTTCCTGCTGCTGCTCAGGGAGAGGAGTTGGAGCCCTTTCCCTGCCCCGTTGTGGGGTCCCTCCCGTGGGACACAGGTCACACACTGTCCCAGCCTGGGTCCCCCTCAGGGTCACAAGTGTTTCCAGGAAACCTGCTCCAGCATGGGCTCCTCTCTCCATGGGTCTGCAGGTCCCTGCCTGCTCCAAATCAGGCTTCAGACATGGTCACACCTTCTTTGGGCATGTCCCTGCTCCAGCGTGGGCTCCTCCTGGGGCTGTGGGTACATCTCTGCACCCCTGTGCACTTCCTTGGCCTTCACCATGGTTTTCCCCAGAGGCTGCAGGGGAGTCTGCAGTGCCTGGAGCAGCTCCTGCCCCTCCTCCTGCCATGTCCTGGGTGTTTGCAGAGCTGCTCCTCTCACATCTTCCAACCCTGCTCTTCTCTAGACCCAATTACAACTGCACAAGACCTTTTTTCCTTCTTAAATCCATGATCCCGAGGTGTCCCCACCATCTCTGCTGGGCTGGGCCGGGCCTTGGTCAGTGCCAGGTCCATCCTGGAGGTGGCTGAAATTGGCTCTGCTGGACACAGGAGAAGCTTCTGGCAGCTGCTCAGAGAAACCACCCCTGTAACCTCACTGCTACCAAAACCTGGCTACAGAAACGCAGTACTCCCCACCCTCCCAGGGAGCAATTCCTTCCCAATATCCCATCCAGCCCTGCCCTCTGGCAGTGGAAGCCATTCTCTGTGTCCTGTCCCTCCATCACTTGTCCCCAGTCCCTCTCCAGCTCTCCCGGAGCCCCTTCAGGCCCTGCAAGGGGCTCTCAGCTCTCCCTGGATCCTTCTCTTCTCTAGGTGAGCACCCCCAGCTCTCCCAGCCTGTCCCCAGAGCAGAGGGACTCCAGCCTTGGGAGCATCTCTCTGGACTCTCTCCAGCAGCTCTGCATCTTTCATGTGCTGAGGCCCTTCAGCCTTCAAGGCCTCTCCTTCTCCAGCCTCCCAGCTGGAAAAGCAGCCCTGCCCTTCCTCAGGGAGCGTCTGAGAAGAGGAGGAGGGGAAGGAGTGCCCTGAGCTGTTCACAGAGGAGCCAGGCAGGCATTGGCAGCTGCTTGGCTGTGCCCGAAGGAGTGGAGCTGTTTATCCACAGGATCTGCAGCAGCCGTGGACAGGAACAGCTCAGAGCTCCCACGGAGCACCCTCCATCCCTGCTGGCTCCCAGCTTTGTGTTGGATGCCCTGCGAAGCTCAGGGGTGGGAGGGGGCACACGGGGGCCATTCTGTGGCCACTGGACTCAGCTCCACTTGCACTGTGCCTGGTTCACAGGGACTTAATGAAGAGTGGATGCAATTAGGGCTGGGGGTGCAGGGAGTGGAGCTGGCCTGGCAGCCACAGACTACTGCTCAGTGGAGCAGAGCAAAGTGGCCCTGGAGGAGAGTTGGAGCCTTTTGCCCCAGAGGAGAGCAGGAGCCTTTGGCTGGATGATGCTGCCAGGACCTGCAGGCAGAGCCCAGCTGGGGCAGGACGGGGCTGTGCCCAGGGCTGTTCCCAGGGCTGCACGGGGCAAAGGCAGAGCTGCAGCACCATCTCACAATCCCACAGCCAGCCATGGGCAGCTCTGCCTGCTGGATCACCTTCCTCCTGCAGGGGAAGCAGAACAGAGAGAGCAGGAACCCAGGGAGACCCCTGCCCCAGCCCAGGCACTGGGGATCCCTCCTGTGGCACAAGGAGGGGAGGGGGTGGCTGTGGACCTGCAGGATCCAAACAGCCTCTTCCTTCCTTTCCATCTTGGCATCTTTTTTCTCCTTGTACCTCCTTAAACACCTGGAGTGAATCCAGTTTCTCACCTGCTCAGTGGCCCTGATGGTGCCCCCATGGCTGCCTGTCCTGGCACCTCTGCCCACGCCTGTCCCACCCCTCTGGAGCAGGGCTGCAGTCTGCATCCTGCTGATCCCCAACCCTTGAGGATCAGAACAGTGCCAAGAGCTGCGAGAAGCCAGGGCAGCCCTCCAGCACAGCCATGAGCCCTCATCTGCCTCAGAGGCAGGAGGGACCCCTCTCTCCAAGAGTGTCCCTGCTGCAGATGCTGAGCCAAAGGGACCTGCTGGTTCCAGCTGGTCCACTGTGTCCCATCCTGGGCGAGCAGAGGGTCACCATGATGCTTCAGCATTGATGTGTCATTTTCTCCCCTTCTCCTTGCCCTACAGGCTGCAAAATCAAAGCCCTGCGTGCCAAGACCAACACATACATCAAGACACCAGTCAGGGGCGAGGAGCCCGTGTTCATCGTCACTGGCAGGAAGGAGGACGTGGAGATGGCCAAGCGGGAGATCCTCTCGGCCGCCGAGCACTTCTCTATGATCCGGGCCACGCGCAACAAAGTCAACGGGCTGGCAGGGGCCATGCAGGGTCCCCCCAACCTGCCAGGCCAGACCACCATCCAGGTGAGGGTCCCCTACCGCGTGGTGGGGCTGGTGGTGGGACCCAAGGGAGCCACCATCAAGCGCATCCAGCAGCAGACGCACACGTACATCGTGACGCCCAGCCGGGACAAGGAGCCCGTGTTCGAGGTGACGGGCATGCCCGAGAACGTGGACCGGGCACGCGAGGAGATCGAGGCGCACATCACCATGAGGACAGGCTCCTTCATCGACGTCAACGCCGACAACGACTTCCACTCCAACGGCACCGACGTGTGCCTGGACCTGCAGGGCAGCGCGGCCGCCCCGTGGGCCAAGGCCCCGCACCCCGCCCAGCGCCCCTCGGCCGCGCTGCGCAACGACAGCCTCAGCTCCCTGGGCAGCGGCTCCACCGAGTCCTTCTACAGCGGGCGCGTGGCGGCCGCCAGCCCCACCAGCCCCTACAGCACCTTCAGTGAGCCCCCGGCCCCGCTGGGCTCCGACGAGTGCGACTTCGGCTTCGACTTCTTGGCCCTCGACCTCACCACGCCCACCACCACCATCTGGTCACCCTTCGAGCGCTCGGGCAACCCCCTGCAGGCCTTCAGCAGCTGCTCCTCCATCAACAGCTCACAGAGACGCAACAGCGGCCCGGCCACGCCGCGCCACTCGCCCACCCTGCCCGAGAGCGGGGTGGCGGGGCTGGAGCACCCCTCGGCGCGGCGCATCCCCAGCGACCCCGCCGGCGCCCTGGCCTGGCTGCCCGCCCAGGGCTCGCTCTCCTCCTTCTCCAACAGCACCGGCTACTCCTCCTCCTCCTCGCTGCCCGGCAGCATCTCGGCCGCCTCGGGCTCGCCCACCGACTCGAGCAGCTCTGACGGGCACCGCAAGAGCTCCCGGGAGTGCATGGTGTGCCTAGAGAGTGAGGTGATGGCCGCGCTGGTGCCCTGCGGCCACAACCTGTTCTGCATGGAGTGCGCCCTGCGCATCTGCGGCCGGGCACAGCCGCAGTGCCCCGCGTGCCACGTGCCC
>VWZS01004206.1:249856-294388 GCA_013397075.1 Rhabdornis inornatus
GCACACCATGTCACAAAAACCAGACAGATTTCTATCTCCATTTTATTTTGGGGTTGGTTTGGGGATTTTTTTTTGTTTGTTTGTTTTGTTTTTGGTTTGCTTTTTTGTTCTTTGGTTGGGTTTGGGGTTTTTTTTGTTTTCTTTTTGTTTTATTTTTTTATTTTTTACCTCTTTATGTATATGTAGGGAATTTATAGGAAAATATGTACTTTATTGAATAAATTTTAAAAACTAAAATATATTTTATTTTAAAAAGAAAATAACGGACCTTTAACCTTACATGGCTAAAGTACTGATTATATATTTGCTGAGCTGACTTGACGGTTATGAAAATTGTATCAAGAGTTTTATTTTTTGACTTCAAAGCCTTCTTAATAAAGACTTTTTACTATATATGAATTCTTGTGCTAGCTACGGTGTCTCCCATCCTGGAGCCTCTTGGTACCTGTTCCCATTTCCTTGGGCCCAGGGAGGAAGGTGCCAGCTGGGGGGCAGGAGCAGGAACCAATGGGGAATCTGCCACCTCCCACAGGTAGACTTGTCCCTGTTCAGCCTGGGTGACCCTGCTCTGGGTCTGGCTTCTCCTTGTCCCCACAGATGCTTCTGCTCCAGGCATTGTGGTGCTGCTGAACAGGTCCCAGTCCCAAAATCCATCCATGCCCTGGGCTGAGCCCCCAGCGTGGGCAGCAGGGGAGGGGGGGATTCTGCTCCTCTGCCCCGCTCAGGTGAGACCCCACCTGCAGAGCTGCCCCAGCCCTGGGGAACAGCAGCAGGAGGACATGGAGCTGCTGGAGCCAGGCCAGAGGAGGCCACGGAGATGCTCCAAGGGCTGGAGCCCCTCTGCTCTGGGGACAGGCTGGGAGAGCTGGGGGTGCTCACCTGGAGAAGGCTCCAGGGAGAGCTGAGAGCCCCTTGCAGGGACTAAAGGGGCTCCAGGAGAGCTGGAGAGGGACTGGGGACAAGGGATGGAGGGACAGGACACAGGGAATGGCTTCCACTGCCAGAGGGCAGGGCTGGATGGGATATTGGGAAGGAATTGTTCCCTGGGAGGGTGGGCAGGCCCTGGCACAGGGTGCCCAGAGCAGCTGTGGCTGTTCCTGGATCCCTGGCAATGTCCCAGGCCAGGTTGGACACTGGGGCTTAGAGCAGCCTGGGACAGTGGAAGGTGTCCCTGCCATGGCAGGGGTGGCACTGGATGGGCTTTAATGGATGGGATGTCCCTTCCAACCCAAACCATTCTCCATGCTCGTCATTCCTCACCTCACTTGGACACCCTGTTGTCACTCTGTCCTCAGCTGCACCCACCATCCATGTGGCACCAAGGTTTCATTCTGGCCCTGCAGGGCTGGCCTGGCCACTGCAGGTGTGGGGACAACAGGGGTGTGGAGAGCAGCACCCAGGGCTGTGGGGACACACAGGCAGCTGGGGCCATGGGAAATGGCCCCACAGCGGCACCCCTGGGCAGTGGGGGCCCAGACAGTGGCACTTCTAGGACACCCGGAGGTGTCAGAGCACCACCAGTGCAAGGGGAGCTGCTTTCCATCCTTACTGGAGTCTCTGTCCTGAGGGGCCGGCTGAGCTGTGGGGTGCCCTGCATGAGGGACCTGGAGGGGCCCTGGGTGAGATGAGGACAGTTTTGGGGTATCCTAACCAGGAGAGGTCTCTGGCTGCCCTCGAGGGGATCTTGGGGTGCCCCAGGTGGGAAGGGAGTGAGAGTTTGGGGTGTCCCGTGTTAGGGGTGCCTGATGAGGCTTCTCTGTATGCCCCAAGGGAGGTCTTGGGGTGCCTCTTATGGGGACCCTTGGCTTGTCCCAAATCAGGATTACCGAGATGCCCGAGCTGGGAGGGGTCTTGGGGTGCAGCAGCCCCAGGAGCTCCTCCGGCCTGGGGAGGGGCTGGGGGACAGAATGGGGGTGAAGAGGGGCGAGGAACATTATCCCCTCCCCCTCCAATTAGCGGCAATTACCGGCCATAAAGGGCTGAAGGCGGGGTGGGGGGAGTGATGCCCTTTTGGGTTTGCCCTTTTTTTCTTTTATATATTCTCTCTATCCTTCAGTTACTGCTTTGTAGCTTCATATTGTAGCCTAGTTCCACACTTTTCCCAGGCAGAAGAACAAAACAACTTCCAGGATCCCTGTGCTATCTTGGTTTGACTTAGAAACCAAGGCTGAAATCAGCTCTCTGAGACATCCTTTTGTAAACAGGGCCTGGATCTTATCCTAAGGGGGGGAGCCTACAGGGTGCTAGAACTGAGGGAATTACTTCAGCAGGTGCTTTTCTAATTGGAGGATTCTTGTCAGATATGCTAATTTGCAGAATCTATAAAAACCCTACACGTGTCACAGGCAGTGTGCATCTTCAGCTTTTTTGAGATGACAAATCTGTGCACCTGAGGATCTTCATATAAAGGTACCCTTTAGGCTCTCCAATGTGTTTGAGTCATATTTTTAGGGTCAGTGAAAAAGGCATCAGGAGGACTGGCAGGAGCAGCAGGGAAGGGTCACGCGATAGCTATGGGGGACCCCATAGCTGTGAGGGACCTGCATGTGCAGGTGAGGGGCTCAGGGGTCCCACCTGCGGTGCTGTGAAGGAGCTGGAGGGAGTTTAACCCCCTTCCCATAGGTCTGGAGGGCTCGTTACTGACCTGGGAAATGAGTGGCAGGGACTGAACCTCCACAGAGCACCTGGGGTTCTGGGGCCAGCTCAAACCTCCTCCCTCCCTGTTTGCGAGGCATTTGGAAATGCAAAAACAACCAGGAATGACAACAGCAGCCACTTTTTGAAGTACTCAGAGATTGGATTTATCCAAGAGAGTGTCACAGGGGCCACCATTAAAACCTGCCCGCTTGAGAAGTCTTGTGTCACCTTCCAGGTGGGTCTCTGGGGTGGCACAGGGATGGAGCTGAGTGGGAGCCCCAGTCCTTCAAGTGAGAGGTTTTTCTTCCTGAGCATCCCTGGGGGATGTGACCCCAGTGCTGCTGAGTTGAGCCGGGAGAGGGGAAGGTGTCTCTTGCCCCCAAATCTGGGGCTGCAGTGCTGCTGCAGGGTGGCCCATGACTTTAGAGTGACTTTCTTGTTCACCCACAGGCAAAAGAGGAGGTGAGCTACCACATCTTCTACCAGCTCTGCCTGAGCTCCAGGGCCTGGTCTCTGTGAATGCCCCCACACGTCCCCACAACCCCCATCTCTGCCAGCCTATCCCATGCTGGGCAGTGCCAGCCCTTCTGCCCTCCCAGCTGCTGCCTGGATGCTGGAGGGGGCTCTGCTGACGATAATCACAGAATGATTTGGGTGGGGAGGGACCTTAAAGCTCATCTCCTTTTGTCCTCTTCCATGGGCAGGGACACCTTTCACTATCCCAGGGTGCTCCAAGCCCCATCCAACCTGGCTTGGAACACCTCCAGGGATGGGGCAGCCAAAACTGCTCTAGGCACCCTGTGGCAGGGTCTTTCCACCCTCAGAGGGAACAATTCCTTCCCAATATCCCATCCAGTCCTGTCTTCTTCCTGCTGGATGCCCAGGGCTGGGAGGGGGTGGTTTGGAGCCCCGTGGGGCAGGGCTGTGCTGGGTCCCAGCCTGACACGTGTCCCTGTCAGGTGGGGCAGGGTCCTCCCACTGCACCTGCCAGGGTCAATGCTCCAGTGCCCAGAGATGCCGAGGGCTTGGAGAGCACCTGGCACTCCCTGTTCCTCCTGGGTAAGGTCCTGGCTGTGCAGGGGTGGGCAGGGCTGTCCCCAGGGCTGGCTGTCCCCCTGTCCTCACTCTGACCCTGGGGTAAGAGTGCTGGGGAGCCTGGCTGTTTACTGAGAATTCCATCCCTCTGCTTTGTGGGATGTGGGGGCAGCCTGGGGGTCCCTCATGTGGGTGGGCATGAGGGACCCCTCCCTTGCTGCACCTGCAGGTGTCACTGAGTCCAAGCAGCTGGAGCTGTTCAGCGTCTTGGCTGCCATCCTGCACTTGGGACAAGCTGTGATCAGAGGGTGGCATGGGCGTGGGGACAGCTGTGTTGTGGAGGTTGGAGAGGACTCGATGCCACCCCAAACTGTCCCCAGAGCTGCAGCCAGGCCTGCCTCAGTGAGCAGACTGTCCCTTTGCAGCCAGGCAGCGAGGCCCTGGGGCTATTTTGTGCTCTGCAGGGCGTGGAGGTGTCACAGGTGATGTGCTGGCTCTGCCACCCCAAGCTGGTCGCTGCCGGTGAGACTTTGTGATGCCGCTGTTCAGGCAGGATCCCTGGGATACCCTGGCCAAGCACATGCACAGACAGGTCTTCAGCTGGATGGGGAGGAGGGTCAGCCGTGCCCTGCAGTCACTGAGGGGTCACCACACCTCCATTGGTATCCTGGACATCCATGGGTAAGAGCAGCTCCCCTCTCCTGGCCTGCATGGAAGAACTTGACCCTGGCCCTGCTGCAGCTGGGACACAGCCATGCCTGTCCCTGCAGTGGGGACAGCTGAGCTGAGGAGCCCTGACTGAGCTGAGGTGCCTCACGCTGGTCTCTGCTGCCCACAGGTCTCAGATGTTTGAGCAAAACAGTTTTGAGCAGTTCTGCATCAACTACCCCAACGAGAAGCTCCAGCAGCACTTTCACCTGGTGGGTATCACCCAGGGGTGTCCCCAGGTGTGTCCCTTTGCTGGGAGCCACTGAGGGGGGCATTGCATGTCCCTGCTGATTTTGTGTCTCTGTCTCCACCTTGGCTGGGCTGCAGTGCCTGCAAGCCCAGGGCTCAGCACAGTCCCTGCTCTCTCCCAAAATGCTCTACAGAAAGGGCTGCTCAGGGCTCATATGGAAACCAAGTTGCTGCTTTGGGGCTGAGCACTTTTGTCCCCTCCTGGCCACTCCTGATTTTCTATTTCTGCCTTGCAGCACATCTTCAAGATGGATTAGGAGGAGTACATGACTGAGGGGATTCCTTGGGTGTTTTTCATGTTCCATGACAACCAGCCATGCCTGGAGCTCCTCGAGGGCCCTCCTGGCATCCTGGACCTGCTGAATGAGGAGTGCAGGGTGGGTGAGAGCTGCTGTGACCACCCAGAGCCTCTACATTTCCCCCTCTGAACTATTTGCTTTTCAGATGCCTCAAGGCAGTGATAGGAGCTGGGCCCAGAAACTTTACCAGACCCCCCTCAGCATCTCCCACTTCCAAAAACATGAGAGACTCGTGGATGCTTTCATTGTCTCCCACTTTACTGGAAAGGTAGGGAATGCTGTGGGTGGGGTGGGCTGGGGAGGGGCTCTGCACAAGTGGTCCCCTGTCTGCAGATCATGATAGCACCTTCTGCACCCTCCCAGGGTGGGAGGTGGATCCTGCTGAGCTGAAACTCCTTATCTGAGGGTAAAACTATGGAAACTGTGCTGGTTCCCATCAGCAGCCTCGCAGCAGGGCAAGAGAAGCAGTGTGGCCACCACCACTTGTGACTCCTGCATGGACATTTCCCAAGTGCTTGGACTGTGTCGAAGCAGAGCTCTGCACCAAACTGCTCAGCTGCAGGCTGAGGCTGGTGCAGGTGTTGTGTCCTGCCAGGTGGAATAGCAGTGTGATGGGTTTCTGGAGAAGAACAGGGATGCTGTTCCTGAGGGGCTGCTGCGAGCCAGCCAGGTGAGATCCCCTGGGCTGCTGCTGAGCAGGCAAAGCCTGGGTGGGCTGTGGGAGCCTGAGAGGGCCTGACGGTGCAGGATGTAAATCCCTGTGTGCTGGTCAGGGTGCCCTGAGAGCAGAGTCCTGGAATATCCTGGGTGGGAAGGGACCAACAGCAATTGAGTTCAGCCCCTGTCCCTGCACAGACCCCCCAACAATCCCACCCTGAGCATCCCTGAGAGCGGTGTCCAAACGCTCCTGGAGCTCTGGCAGCCTTGGGGCCGGGACCATTCCCTGGGGAACCTGGACAGTGCCCAGAACCCTCGGGGGGAAGAACCTTTCCCTGAGCTCCATGCCAAGCCCTGACACAGCTCCAGCCATTTGTGTGTGTGCGTCATGAGCTGTGGGTGCTCCCTGCTCCATTCCCCTTGCTTCGACGTCCCCATTTTGGGATCCACCTTGGCCATGTCCCTGCTCAGAATCCTTAACGTTCTTGCTGCTTCCATATCTGTAATGCTGTTGTTTCTCCCTTCCACCCTCCATGCACCTGGCAGAAGGTAAGGAGCACCTGGGAAGGTTCTTGCCACTGCCCTGTCTCTGCCCCCACAGAGGGTGTGGCTCTGCAAGGCTGTGTGATCCAGGCTGCTGTCTCGGTTGAGCAGCTGCACAAGGGCAGGAGATAGAGGTGATCCAGCTGAGTGCAGGCTGGATGAGCCTGTGGGTCCCAGGGGCAGGGGCTTTGTGCTGACCACCCCTTACCTGGCCCTGTCCCAGCTGCCTCCTGGGCCTGGGGCAGGAGCTGATTGCCTGACATGGGTCCCCAGGAGAAGTTGTGCCTCTGGGCTTTGTTTCTGGATTTCTGTGCTCCTTGGTGGCATTGGGAGTGGTGGGACACTCCCCTGGGTGCAGCCTTGCAGCAGTGCCATGGGCCAGGGACAGTTCTGGTGTGACATGTTCCACTCTGCTGCTGGCAGCATTCCTTTTCACCATCTGGGTTCCTCTGCTCTGTCACTGCTCCAGTTTTGGGGGTGTCTCTGGAGGATGAGGGAGGTGGTGTGATCCTGTCTGGGAGTCGGAGGAACCAGGGCAGGGTAATCCTGCTGGATCAGCCTGGAGGTGGGGAAGGGATGAAGGGGTACTCCCATGAGCTTTGCCATGGCTTTAGAGCCCATGGGGGTGGCAGGGCAGGGAGAGCTGCTCTCCCAGGCCTGAGCTCTTTGTGGGGGGATTCCAAGACTGAGAACTTCAATGAGATGGTGGGAAATGGGGTCTCGTTACAGAAGGGCAGCCTCTGAGTCCATGGGGCTCTCAGTGATGTGACAAGTGCGGATGTGTCCCTGCTCCTGTTCCCAGCTGTGCCTGACGCTCTGTTGCCTTTTTCCCAACCTGGAAATGAAACTCAATTTTAGTAAGGAGGTAATATAAGAGTGAATCTTTATTTTCTCTATTCCATCATAAAGGCCTTCAGAGGCAGTTGTGGAAAGATGTCCACAAAAGCCAAATCTCACAGGGATGAGTACATATTTATAGGTTTTAGGAAATTAGCATAATTGATAAAAAGCACCAATTAGGAGGACAAGTGGTGATTGCATTTCCCCCCAGGTCAAACCCCTTCTCTGGAGCCCCCTGTCTTGGTACTAGCTGTACTTTGTCCATGAAATGTATCTCCAAGAGTTGTTCTCAGCCTTGGCTCCCAGGAAGAACCAAGATAGCAGAGTAGCCCTGCACCTCCCGGGGCTTGGGGCTTTGGAATTTGTTTTGTCTTTCTGCTTAGGGAAAGGCCATGGAAAAGTACTGGGGAAATTATTTACTAATACAATAGGCTACAGTGTTACAAATATATGTGTGACAAACACAGAAAACACAGAAAAGGAAAAAAAAGGCAAAACCGAAGGGCATCAGCTGTGCCCCTCACCTCAGGCCCAGGAGGTAAGGAGAGGAGAGCAGGAGGAGCAGCTCTCAGGGCTCAGGGCTGCCCACACTGAGGAGCTGCAGTGCCTGTGGATGAGATGCAGTGGCTGCAGGAGGACACGGCCCGTGATGCTCAGGTCCAGCAGCTGGCACAGCTGCCTGGGCCAGGAGGTCAAGGAGCTTAGGCAGGTCTGTTGGGGGATGCTCCTGCTTTTCTGGGGCTCTCCTGGGAACATGTGGTGGTCCCTGGAGGGAGCCCTCTGGGCAGGGATCAGGCTGTAGCTCCCTTCTGCCTTCCCGCAGTGCTCGGTGCAGATGGAGCTGGGGGAGGAGAAGGATGCCCTGATCCAGTGCATGTTGGAGCAGTCACAGGATCTGGAAAGTAAAAGAGGTGCTCTGACCCCCTCATTCCCCTGGGTATGGGCAGGTGCTGCAGGCTCGGTGTGTCTCTGCACATCCCCTCTCCGAGGGGCCGTGTCTGTCCCCTCCGAGCTGCAGCAGAGACAGAGGCGGCTGCAGGAGCTGGAGAAGGAGCAGGAGCACTGCTGGAGCCTGGTGCAGAAATGTGCTCGCCTGGAGCAGGACTATGAGAACCTGCAGGATGAGGTGGCCTTGCACAGGGAAACTGGAGCCTCTGGGCAACCCCTTCCCTGGCTGCCCTGGGCTGGGGACCACGCTGTACCCAGGAGTGCCAGGATTGCCCAGCCCTTCCCTGTCCATGTCCCCGCCCTCTCCTCCAGGCTGTGAAGATCCTCTGGGCTTACACTCCGGCCATGGGGCTGGACTCAGCCCCCTCTTCCTCAGCATGCAGAGGTGAGTGGGGCTGGGGGGGGCTCCCTGCATGGACACTCCCACACTGGGACAGTCCCAATCTGACCATTGTCCCTGCAGAGGCGCCTGCAGGACCAGCACGGGGAGGGATTGACCAGCTCCTGGTGAGCACCAACCACATCTTCCCTGTGCAGCTGTCCTTCACCACCTCCCCTGCAGCTGGATGAGCCCCACATCCCTGGGACCCTCAGCCTGGCCTTCCTTGGCCACCTCTGAGCCTGGGGCTGCCCCTGGGCTGCTGCCAGTGTCCCATTTTGAGGTGTCTGAACCCTCTGAAGTTTGGATTCAGCACCCTTTGAGTTTTCACTGGGTTGTTTGGCCACCTTTTAATCTTGAAGCTAGTAAGTCTTTGCATGTAACTCTGGCCTTGGAGCTGTTTGTAGGGTGCTGGGAGGGAGTTTCAGGAGGGAGGGAGGTGTGAGGGAGCTCTTTAGCCCTTAGAGAAGGGGTGGTCAGCAGGCTTGGAATAGACTTATCTGCTTCCTGGGATTCCAGGAATCCTTCCAGGGAGGATTTATTTGCATGACCTAGCTTAACTGATGACATGCAGACTTTAGCTCCTCAGCTTGTTAGGGTTAGGAGTGTTGGCAGGAGTAATGCCACCAGCTGGAACAGGAGCATTTCTAGAAAGGTTTGGTGCAGTTAATCACAGTTGGGCTTCTCTTGAGAAGGAGTAAAGAATTGTACGCTCCTCTCTGACCCACCTGTGCAGTTCCAGTTAGACACTGTCCCACAGTATCCTCTCTCAAGGAATTCCTCTGAGGAATTGCAATATATCCTGAAGCCAAGCCTCCCCCTTTCCTCATAATTCAGGAGTATTCTCCCCATATTTCAGGAGTAGATGAACTAATCCCATGAAAATGCTGTGTCCTGGTCTTGAGTTGAACCTTAGGACTGAGAGGTGCATGAAGGTGGTAGGATGGTGTCATGAGAGTAAGGGCTCAGAGGGACTTTAAATTAAAGAACCCAACTATTTTCCACTCTGTGACTGAGGTGAGATTTGATGGTGGGAAGATGGACCAGTAATAGCCAATCCTGCCCTCTGGCAGTGGGAAGCCATTCCCTGTGTCCTGGCCCTGCAGGCCCTTGTCCAAAGTCCCTCTCCAGCTCTTCTGGAGCCCCTTCAGGCACTAAAAGGGGCTCTGAGGTCTCCCTAGAGGCTTCTCTTCTCCAGGCTTAAAGGAGTTTGGGTACACCAGGTCCTGATGGCTGGGAGGGACTCCATTTTCCCACTTGAGGTGGGTTTGGGTTTTCCAGTGCCCAGCATTGCATCCCAGAACTCGCAGACCAAGAGCCCACCAGGCTCACTCAGAGCTTCACTTGGACTTACTGAACAGGGTTTGAGGGCAACTCTCTCATGGACTTATTGACTTTATTGACCTGCTCACAGTGTACAGCTGGTGCATAAAATGATTATGTTTAAATTGTTGTTAATTAATTCCTCTGAGGGTCATGGGAAAGAAAAGTAAATCATAAAACGACTTCCCCCAACCTCTCCCTTCTCCACAGGCTCAACTTTCCCCCCAAATTCTCCACCTCCTCCCCCACAGCTGTGCAGGGGGATGGGCATTGGGGGTTGTGCTCAGTCCATCACCCCTTGTCTCTGCTGCTCGCTCCTCCTTCTCCTCTTCTGCTCTAGTGGGGGGTTCCTCCCGTGGGCACCATCCAGGAACCTCCACCATGGATGGGTTGCTGAGGTTCTGCATGAGGTGCTCCAGCCCCAGGTGCTGCCAGGAGCCTGCCCCAGCACAGACTTTGCACAGCCTCAGAGCTACCCCAGGGCACATCCCCTGCTCTGCTCAGGGTCCTCCAGGGGCTGCAGGTGCACAGCCCATGCTACCATGGCCCCCCAGGGAATATCTGCTCTCTTTTCACATAGGAACAGGAGCCCCATGTGAAATTATCATTATTAAAGCTAATTCATTAATCTAGAAAACCTCAAGAAAGGGTGTATCCCATCAAGGATCACTGGAAAAAGACAGGAGCCCAAGAACAAGGATGGGGTTGGACTTGAGCTTTAAACTCCCTTTCAGCATAAGTCATTCCATGATTCTAGCAAAGCCTGGTGGCAGCCCCTCAATTCTCAAGGGTGAAGCAGGACTCTGCCAGAGCCCAGGAACAGCCCCAGCTCTCTCTGTAGGTCATCAGGGCTCTGCATTCATCAAATCCACATCACTCCAATTTAGTGTGGAAAGTGTTTTGAGAGTTTGTGTCAAAAGCCTCACAGAAGTCGAGGCCGGTGCCATCAACAGTTCATCCTTTATCTGCTGCTGGAGTCACCCCATCATGGAAGGCAATGAGATCAGCAAGGGATGGGTTTGCCCTCCATGAGGCTGTGCTGGCTGTCCCTGATCACTCCCATGCCTGGGAATTATCAGCATTGTACTTGGGAGTAGTGTCACCTCTCAGGACACGCCTGTCCCAGCTCTGCAGCTCTTCCCGAGGGGAGCCAGAGGGGCAGGGGCTGAGCTCTGCTCTGGGCCAGGGCCAGGAGCCCAGGAAGGGCTGGAGCTGTGTCAGGGCCTGGCATGGAGCTCAGGGAAAGGTTCTTCCCCCCGAGGGTGCTGGGCACTGCCCAGGCTCCCCAGGGAATGGTCCCGGCCCCAAGGCTGCCAGAGCCCCAGGAGCGTTTGGACACCGCTCTCAGGGATGCTCAGGGTGGGATTGTTGGGGGGGTCTGTGCAGGGACAGGGGCTGCACTGATCATCCCTGAGGGTCCCTTCCAGCTCAGGATATTCCAGGATTCAGTGTTCCTGTGATTCCATTTAACACCTGTCCTTGGTTTTGCAAAGGCACCCTCAGGGAGGCTGAGTGGCAACAGGGATCATCCCTGGGGTATTGGTCCTTGGAGCTGGTTATCCTTGAGGTTGGATATCCCTGGTTTTCCCTTTAAAGGTGGAAGTGCTGCACTTGGATGGGAGTGGGGCTGGGAAACCCCCAAGTGCCTCTCCCCTCCCAACTCCCCACAGGAGCCACAGTGAAGGGTGTGCTTTTTAATGTCAGTTATAATAAAATATTTTTACAGAGCCCAAAAAATTCAAAATAGTGCAAAACATCTCACTGTCATGCATCCATGGGAGCCGCCGCCATGGGCGGGACAGACACACAGGCATCGGTGACACTGTGCTACAGGAGCAGAATTGGTCAGTTCAATCACATGCCAAACAGGACAGTCTGGGGAGGGGCACAGGGCCAGGGGCACCACGGTCAGGCTGCGGGGCCGAGCCCCAGCCTGGCCGGGCAGGAGCAGCCAGTAGAAAAAGGGTGTAAACATTGAACAGAAACGAGAGAGCAAAGTGAAACCCTTTGGTCCCAGGCAAACCCTCTAGATAAAGGAGTGTGGGGGGTCACTTGGGGTACCCTGTTTTGGGATGGGAGGGGTCTGAGAGAGCTGTATTGACTTGTGGGGTCATGAGGCCTCTGCCTGCCCCAGGACTTGGGGCAAACTGGCCAGCTAGGGTGGCCACTCCAACACCACACACCCAGGCCTCCCAGGCACTCGCACAAGGCATGCACACCACTTAGCACACAGAAATGGTGCTCACTGGGGAAATGGGGGGCACAGAACTGGTGCTTACTGGGGGACTGAGAGGGAGGGCTTCCCTGGGGCAGGGTGGGAAGTGTTTTGCTTGTGCCAAGGAGATCCCATGGGCTGCGCTGCTCAGGGATGCTGCTCCCCCACCGGCCAGAGCAAAGAGGAATGAGTCTCTCTGCTCTGGTGCCCCCAGCTCCTGCCTCCCCAAGCCCTGGAACCTTGTAGGGGGCAGTGGGGTAGCCCACAGTGGCAGCAAGTCAGGGAAGACAGGATATGGGCCCGGGACTGCTCCCTGCTGCTCCCGACCCTGATGATGCTGCTGCCAGCCAGGGAGGGGACCCTGTGCAGGGCCCGTGGAGGCTGCACCCACCAACCCAACAGCCCCAATAGCCCTTCCGGGTGCAGGACACAGCCTGTCCAGCTGCCCTGTATGTACAGCTATTTACATATGTACACATATGTGCTCAGGACTGGCAGCTGCCCTGCCCTCAGGACACACCACGACGCTCAGGGATGGGGACAAGGGGCCATCACGCTGTGCCAGCCACTCACCAACACCCAAACATGGCATGAGACACACACATCACCCACAGCCCTTTCCTTGTGTCACTCAGTGAGGTTTGGGGCTGGCTGGGACAGTGGAGGTTCAGGGATGGGCCACTGGGGTTCCTCCATCTCAGACAGGCTGGGGAAGGGCAGATTGCCCCCCTCACCCAGGCTCGGCTCCAGCCCTTTCCTGCAGCCCCCACCAACCCCAGCACCTTCCTGCAGGGTGTGGTGGGGGCCTGGCTGTGCTCAGCACCGCTGTCACCCAGGCAGCGTGGCCAGGGAGGGAGGGGAGGGTCTGTCACTGCAGCCACAGCACCCCCTGCCCAGGGCCGGGGCAGCGACTCCTCTGTGGCCACTCCTATGGCTTATACACGGCTAGAGGATTCTGTCAGGGGGCCGGGAGCGGGGGGCGAGGGCTGGGGGACCAAAGGACTTTAACTGCTGCCCTCCTCGGCCGAGCGCGTGTCCGACTTGAGCTTGACGAACTCCTTGGCCACCTCGTCATTGTTGCGCTGGGAGAGGATGCGGAGGACGGTGAGCCCGGTGTCGTCCATGTGGATGCGGCGGCCCAGCGGCAGCCAGCAGGCGCAGCCGGGGCGCTGCAGGATGTCCCGCAGCTGCAGCACGGCGATGCCCACGGTGCGGTCCTCCCGGGCGAAGCAATAATCCTTCACACACACCTGCAGCTCGTAGCACTCAGGGCCCGTCTCTGTCCCCAGTGTGCTGAGGGGAGGCAAGGGACAGGCAGGGTTGGCAGAAGGGGTCACACTTCACCCCTAGCCCAGCCGTCTAACAGCCCCTGCATGGCTGCTGTCCCCACCCCCACTCCTAGGAAAGCCTTTTCCTTTTTACTCCTGTTCCCCCCTCCCTGCTTTCACCAATG
Source organism: Rhabdornis inornatus (assembly GCA_013397075.1). NCBI lineage: Eukaryota > Metazoa > Chordata > Aves > Passeriformes > Rhabdornithidae > Rhabdornis > Rhabdornis inornatus. Next base: position 263,143 of record VWZS01004206.1, read on the forward strand.
AGAAAATACCTGAAACATGCCACTGGGGATGAGCAAACTCCCTAGCAGACCCCAGGAGGTCCCCAGGTGCTGGGGACATATCCCCCAGCCCGTCCCCACATCCCCAGCCCATGGTGCCACTTACAACTGGAAGCTCTCATTGTACTTGGGGGCCCAGCTGTTGTTCTTGGATTTGGTGGCGAATTTCCTCTTCTTGTCACTAAGGTGGGGCCCGATGATGTTGACCTCGATGAAGGGCCGGAAGATGCCCGAGGTCTGCCACTTGAGGTCATTGGCAGCCACCACTGCAAGGAGGGGAGAGGTGAGGCTCAGGGAGCACTGGCAGCTGCCAGACTCTGGCACCCTGGCCAGCAGAGCCCACCTTTGACGGTGACCTTGTGCTCGCCACTGCTGGGGTGGGTCATGAGTTCCACGTGGATGGACACCTCCCCAATGGGGTCATCTACACCAGCACCTGTGACAGAGGGAGGAGATGGAAGTGCCTGTTTTGCCAATGTTGCTGCCATGCCCTGCCCAACACTAACCCCACTGAGGAGGCAGGTCACCCATTGTGGGGTGGAAAGGGGTGGGCATTAGGGTGTGTCCCAAAGGGTTGCACAGCAGTGTGGGTGCAGCAGCTGTGATGGACATGGCAGGACACCCCCAGCAGCAGGCTAACTCTGCCATCCCACCCCTGTGAACCCCCTCATGCCTAGGCAGGGCTGAGAGGCCTGTCTGGGATGGGGCAGAGGACAGTGGCCTAGCTCCCTGTGCTCTGGCTGTGGAGGGGTGACATGGGCACAGCACTGGGCAGCAGGGACCCAGCCAGGGCAGCCACAGCCCTACTAGTGTCTCAAGGCTGACCCACCCCTCGTACCCCTCCATCCCAGGGACCACATCAAGCCCAGGGGTCTCCAAGCCTGGAGACCTTTGGTGACCTTTGGCCAAGAGCTCAGCCCACCGCACACCACCCCAGAGTCACGCATGCACCCACGGGTGAAGGACGGGGGTGCAAGGCAGAGGGACAGGCTCTGTGGGTCTGATGGGGTCACAGAGATCCAACAGGGCTCAGTGGGAAGCTCTCAGGGTGTGAATATCAATGGAAGGAGGACATGTCCCCACATGTCACTGAGGGTGCCAGGCCAGGCCACGGCTGGCAATGGCACATTCCCCTCCATCCCCCCGGGCCCTGCCCCCACATGCTGAGCCAGGATGGAGGCGATGGCGGGTGGGGAGGGGGTCTGGGCATGGAAGGCCAAGCGGGGTGCAGCCCCGGCCCCCAGCGGGGTGTGATGGAGGCCAAGCAGGGCCTGTGGGGGGCTCATTCCCTGCACCCCAGGACAGGCAGACGGAGCACGCCGGAGCAGGGCTAGTAATGGTCCTTAAGGCAGCAGGGTGGGCAGGAAGGGGACAGGATGTGGCATGGCCTCCCCTAGGGCTACATGTCCCAGGGGGAGGTCATGGGGGGTGCCCACCCCCAGGCAGCAGTGGTGAGGACAATGTGGGGTGCCCAGAGCGTGCAGGCAGACACCCCTATTCCCATGGGGACAGTCCCCGACCCACTCTGGGGGTGGTCAATATAGCTGAGGACAGCTCCCCAAATTCCCCCCAAAGCAGCCGTGGGAGTGGCAGTTTGCCCATTCTGGGGGTCCCCAGGCCACCCCAGCCCGCAGTGCTGGGACTGTTACTAGCCCAGGCCGGCGGCAGGCAGGTGCAGGGGCAGGCGAGTAGCACACGTACCCTTCTCAGGATACACCTCTTCACTAAGGGTAAACCTAATCCCTTTCCCACCATGAACTAGTGGGAAGGAGAGAGAAAGAGACAGAGACACGGCACAGAGTATCCAAAGAGAGGAGGAAGGAGATGAAGGTGACAACGAAGACGGAGGAGGGAGGAAGTGCAAAAGAAGGGAGGAGGGAAGAGATGAAGAAGAGAGGAGGAAGGAGATGAGGAAGAGAGGAGGAAGGAGATGACATGTGTGGGGAACAGGAACAGTGAGGGAAGGGGGGGAAACAAAGAGAAAGAGAGATCAGATCTCGCAGACAGACTGACGGCCAAGCACCCAGACAACACTGCAGCAACACAGGAGTGCCAGGCACCCCCAGCTCCGAGTGTGGGCTCCTGGGGACAGGGTACACCCAGGGGTGCTGGCACCCACCAGACCCAACCCCATGCCCCCAACATGGCTGGCACAGAAGGCACAGACAGGACAGACGTCCCTTGAAGGAGACTCACGGACAGCAAACGCACGTCCCACTCCCTGAGGACGCAGACAAGCCTGGCTTGGGCACCTTGCAGTGGCCCGTGACCACCACCGAGCATCTCAGGGCCCTCCTCCAGCAGCCAAGGGACAGAATAAAGGGCAGCGTTTAGAGCTGAGGGCTGATCCTGCCCTGGAAGGTGCCCAGTGCCGCAGAGCACAGATCAGGGGTTTGGGCACCCAGCATGCCCAGGACAGGCCCTGGCACAGTATCTAGATCCTGTGGACCCTGTGATTGGTCTGTGCTGGGTTCCTGGGGCCTTCCAGAGGGGACAAACACTCTAACACCTGGCCAGAGAGTGACCTTCCCCCCACCCACAGGCTCTATTTCCATGCCAGTCCAGCAATGTCCTGGCACTGGGGCCCCACTGTTCATGTGGTGGGGGACTGGGGAGTGCCATGATGCTGCAGCTGTTAGGCACCCACCGCCCCTCTTCACCTGCAAGGCAAGGGAGGAAAAAGCCTTTCCTTCCCCACCCATCTCTCCCCCACGGTGAGCCTGGCTGGGACCCCCAGCCCCACTGGGACAGAGCCAAGGTGGCTCCTGGCCATGGAGCAGCCAAGCTCCTGGGGAGGACAAGGGCCCCGTGGGGGCCGGGCCGCACGTCCTACCCTGTGATGACTGGGTCTGCACGAAGGTTTTGATGAGGAGATCTGTGGCCTGGGTGTAGAGGGACAGGGCATAGCGCAGAGACTGCAGGTCAGGGCTCTTCTCCAGGAACGTTTTCTTCAGCCCCACGCCACCGGCATGGAAGTATTGCTGGAGGGGGAAAGGCCTCAGGATGCTCAGCAGTTCTGTGAGGGCCCCCCAGGTGCTTCCCATGCCTGGGCGACAGGGTCAGAGCCCTGGGGACACCCCAAACACCCCAGAGTGCCCTCACCTTGATGGTGTCCAGCGCCAGCTCCACCACAGCACACTGCTTCGGGGTCAGGCTCTTGGCTTCCTCACGCACCATGTGGTCCTGGGGGACACAAATCCTGCTCTCAGCACAGGACCAGGACCCTGCTGCCCCCAGCCCAGCCCAGCCCAGCCCAGCCAAGCCAGCAAGGGGGCAGTGGTGGGGTCCTGGCAGCAGTGGCACTGGCACCCACCCTAGAACAGAGAGCAACCCAGCACCCCAGCACCCCCAGCCCGCACCTTCAGCTCATTGACCCCCAGCCCAGCCTCCCAGCCCTCACCTTCAGCTTGGAAAGCTGCCCCAGCTCCTTGGCTGCGTTGAAAATCATCTGTGTGCCCTGCAGAGAGCAAAGAGACAGGGACAGCCCCGGTGAGCAGCTGGGCTGGGGGTGGCATGGCCAGGCTGGGCACATCGTGCCAGAAGCTTGCTGCAGTTCCAGGGGCTCCTCCAGGGGACAGCAGTCAGGAAGGTGACACAGGTACCAGGCTGGAAGCCCCCCACCCCGTTCAGCCTGAATTCTCAGCACAGCTGTGAGGCTGCAGGCTTGGGGATCCCAGGGCAGGACATCACCGTGGTGTCAGGTACCTCATGCTCTGCTCAGCACAAGCAGCTCATCCCAAGAGTCCCCATCCTGCTTCCTGTGCTCTAAGGACCTGCTCCTGCATCCAGCAGGGCATGGCACACCACAGCACTGACCACTGGGACACCAGACACAGTGGGAGCAGAGAGTGAGTGCAAGGGACAGCAGGCACGGGGAGGGTGTGGCCTGTAGCCCACAGCCACCAAACAGCCCCCAGCCACACGGAGCCCTGCCCAGCTCCAGGGAGGCTCCCAGCCCCATGGCACTCCAAGGAGTCCCCCAGGTCTCCAGGGAGACCCAGGCTGCCTCTGCCTGACCTCTGCCCCCACTATGGCAGGGGCCATGGAGCCATTCCATGGGGCCCATGAATGGGTACCCTGGATGGGCAGATCCTGCTCACTGCCCTGGGCTGGCACCTCTGACTGAGCCAAGCACAAGCTCTCCTCCTCAGCTCCTCCAGTGTGCAAATGCAATTGGATAAACTGGGGCCCAGAGACCTCCACCACCTTCCCTCTCCCAGCACCAGTAGTTCCAGTCCCTCCCAACACAGAAACCTCAGCATTTCTCCAATTAACCAGTACCTTCTGCAGGGGTCTGTCCCCTCCATGCCCTCATTTTGTATGCCCCCATTAACTCTTTGTGCCCACCCCTCTTGCCCACCCAGTTCTGTCCCATTAATTCCACCCTCACTGTTCCCATCTCTCCCAGTCCGTGGACAGGCTGGGAGCTGGGGACACTGGTGTCCCCAAAACAGAGCATGACAGGACACTCTACTGAGCTGGGAGCCCCCAGCCCAGAGCACAAGGGACAAGGGACAGGGAGGAGGGAAGGGGATTGAGCAGTGCCAAGTGGGGAGCAGAAGAGCCATGTCCTTACTTCAGTGTGACTGGGCAGCTTCACCCTGCTCTGGAAGAGAACAGCAAGGGACAGTTACTGGTGGCCCCAGCAGCATTCAGTCGCGGCTCCAGGCCCCCCACATCCCCTGGCCATGAGGGTTCTGGCCCTGTACTCTCCTCTGGCTCTGCCCAGTTCTGCTGGTTCAGTACCAGTTCACAGCTGCAAAGGCTCAGCCCCATGCTCGGCTCGGCTGGTGAAGCTGTGATGAGTGTGCCAGGTCTCTTCTGAGGGCAGGCAGGTTTGCTCCCCACCCCTTTTGGGGCTGGGAATCAGCTCACCCAGCACACTCAGCAAACTGGGCACCAGTTTGAGCCACTGTCCCCCAGGAGAGGAGGGGGAGCCACGGGCATTGCCCAGATAGATGCTGGCATGGCTCTTCCCAAGAACCAGGATTTGGGGAGCAGGCTGGGGTTCACTGCTGGGCTCCCACCCTGTGGTGAGGAGCCCCCAGACAGAGCAAGAGCCCATGTGCTGGACAAAGCTCTTGGAGCAGAGCTGGGGCTCAGCAAGGAAAGAGGAGCGGGCTCAGAGATCCAGGGGATCTCATCAGCCCTGGGGCCCTCACTGTGCCCAGCATGGGGGGTCCCCTCTTCCTCAGCCCCCCCGTGGGATGGGGTTGTGTGGTCTCCCATGCATGGGGTCTCAAGCCCTCGCTGTCCCAGCCAGGCAGCTGGTGCTGAGGGCTGTGGGGCAGTGTCCCCCACGGGGATGGGTGACACCCCACATCCACCCCACAGGGGCTAAACACCACAGAGCCCCCACTCCCTACCCCAGGGACACACAGAACTGGGGCTGTCCCCAGCACACAGCACAGCACACCTCACCACGACACCACGCAGGCAATAGCACATCCAGACAGCACAACAGAGGAAGCACAGACAAGCCTGGACCTCCACAGCAAGTGGGTGTGAGACCACGAGTGTGGCCCCGGGGTGGTGACACACACGGAGCCCACAGCTATTTACCTTCTCTGTCCCCTTGCCATGTTTTCTCAAGAGCGTGCCCTGTAGAAGCAATGTCAGAGGTTGAGTGTGGGGTGGGGGGACAGCATGGGACAGGACACAGGGGCACAGGTGGCAGAGACATCACGAGCTCCTGAACGACAGCCAGTGGGGGACTGGTCCCCTCTGGGATACTCAGTGAGGGCCTGGTGTCATCAGGGTGCTGGATCCCCACTGGAAAGCAGGATGCTGCACTGCTGGAGAACTTCTCCTCACACTGGGAAACTGCTGGGATGCAGGGATGCTGAATCTATGAGGATGATCCTTGCTGGGACACAGATGTTGAATCCATGAGGGATGATCCTCGCTGGAATACAGGATCCAGCTGTGTGTGGGCAGGCTCTGGTGCCCCCACACATCCTGCTCCAGCTCTGGCAGGTGCTCCCAGCACTGGGGAGAGAGCAAGGAGGGGGTAGCTGGGATTTGGCTTTGGCACGCAGAGCTCTGGTTTATGCAGGGCTGGGCCCAGTGGCAACCCACAGTGACCCACACTGATCCAGGCAAGAGAAACTGTGTGAATTGAGGCAGCAGTGCCATGGGGGGGATAAACTCGGCTCTCAGGGTGGACTGTTGGAATCAGGAGAGGAGAGCACAGAGTCAGCTGGCTGGGAAGTCTCAGAAGGAACAAGCAGCACAGGTAGGACCAAGCAGGGCTGCCAGGAGGGGTTCTGGCCCTGGCACAGGGTGATGAGTGAACAACAGGAGCTTGTACCACACCGAGCTGACACTACTCTGTCCCCCAGAGCCTCAGCAAAGCTGGGACATGGGGTCCCCACAAGGTCCCCATGAGGTCTGAGGGGACACTCGGTCCCAAGCTGCCCTCAAGGCCTCCCCAAATGCTGCTGTTGGACACAAAAGGTGTTGGGGGACAGCAGAGGGGTGTTTGTTCCTGCAGGGATTGGCACCAGCACCTAGCAGCTGGCTCCCACTGCTCTTCCTGCACAGGTGCCTGAGTCACGGCAGGGGTGGGGACAGGACTGGGGGGTGAATTGCCCTTCCTTTGCCCCCAGGGCATAAACCCACAGCCACAGACTGGTCAGAAGAGAACAGAAGGAAACTGCTCAGTCAAAGCCATGCAAGGACCCAGCAGCGATGCCGAGAAGGGAACCAGGATCATGTCCAGGTTCCCAGGGTCGTACCCCGACCAGGGAAGGAGCCTCACAACTTGCGCCAGCAGCCTGCCCCCTCACCGAGCACCCGGGCCAGGGACCGCCGTGTCCCCCCCGAGAGACTCCTCCTCTTCCCGGCAGGGAAAGCCTCTGCCCCCACCACCATCACAGACAGACCCCAGCCAGGGCCTGGAGGGGAAACTGAGGCACGAGGAAAAGGAAGAGCAGCCCTGACTCCAGGCACGCAGCGCTCCCTTCTCGTGCCTCCCGCGGTGTTTCTGCCCGCACCACGGAGCCCCGGTTTGGCAGTCCCTGATGACATGGCACTGCCATCACTGTCCCCTCCCACCCCATCACTTCCCCTTGTCCCTCCCCACATCCCGGCACTGCCAATATGTCCAAGACCTCTCCACCCACCACATCGCGGAGGGGCCACTGGCATGTGCCAGCCAGCAGCCAGTGCCAGGCAGGGGTGGGGACCAGGAGCTGGACCAGGTCAGGAGCCGAAGGAGGGTGTGGGCAGGGCACGGGCAGCCACACAAGACAAGAACCGGCGAGGCCAGGACCGACACAGAGCGGACAGACAGACAGACAGACAGGGAGCTGCCGTACTTACAATCATCTGCCATTGAGAGGCGGGAGGAGCAATTGGAGAGAACAACCGTGACGTGAGTGTCGGCCCCCGCCTCCTCCATCCTCCCCAGTGCCAGCCCTGGCTGCCCCCACCCCCCTCCCAGGGCCATGGGTGTCCCCCATGCACAGCACTCAGTGTCACTGCCCTGCCACTGCCTTGCCGGCCACCACAGCCCCCGAGGGGTCCCATCCTCACCTGCCCAGTCCCTCCTGACTCTGGGGGGGACTTTGCCCCAGGGGAGCTCAGTTCCAGGGACCCCACTTGACACTCAGCTCTGACATGGACCCCCAAACTGCCAACCTGCCCAGCCACCCTGTGGGCTGGGACCTAGGAACACTTGGGCAGGATGTCCCCTGTCCCCAGCACAGCTTTCTCCAGGGACTGCCTGCCCTCAGGAAAATCACCCAACAGAGCCACGTGTCCGTGCCTCCTCCTCTGCCCTAGCACAGGCCCCACTGTCTCCAGAGCACAGCTGGAAAGGGACTGGGAGAGGGACTGGGACTCAGCATTCCTAGGAGATTTAGCCACCTTTGGCCAAGGGTATGTGAGCCCAGAGCGATCTGGGTCTGACCTGAGCCAGGCTCAGGGCTGTGACACGGTGACAGTGAGGTGGCACTACTGAGGGCTGACATGTCACCACTGTGCTGTCCCTCAACAGACACAGCACAGGAGCTCCACAGTTCCAGAAAGGTGACATAAAGACTGACAGCTCCAGGAACTCCAAGGAGAGCCTGACAGCTTTGTAACGGTGACAAAAGCCACCAAAGAGTGACAGAACAGGTGTGTGGCTGGTTGAGAGCACTCAGTGTCACCCTTTCCTGCCTGATTTTCAGGGAACCACCTTCAGGTGCAGGAGGGGCAGACAAACAGCAATGCAATATGGAGCCTCAGAGAAGGAGCATTCCCTGGGTTTGCTCTGCTTTCTTAAACCCTCCAGGAGCAAGGAACAGCTCAGACCCCTGCTGGGGAGTATGTTCCCCCATCCGCAAGAAACCCCCAGCCCCTCAGCAAGGCCAACAGGCAGCATCTCCCCACAGTCCAGGAGCCTCTGAATTCACCTCCTGGCACAGGGAGCATGCCCACAGCCAGTGTAGATGAGTGTGGCATGGGATGCTGCCCCAGCTCTGAGGGAAGGATGGATAAGAAAGGGCTGGTGTCCCCTCTTCATGTCACAAAGGAGGTGGCAGGAAGATCCTTTGGCAAAGCCAACCAAGAAGGTCTTGGAGCAAGGATGACCTATCTCTCTTCCATCCTTTCCCTGGCCAGGAGCTGGACATGGGTTTGGAGACGTCAGTGAAGTCTCCACCCTCTCACATGCCAGTGAGGGCACCTGGCCAGCAGGCCCCAGTCAGTCACCTGTGTCTCAGGGTCCCTGCTCCCTCTCCCCATCACTCACCGTCTGGTCCGTGAGAGGGGGTAGGACGATGGTTTTCTCCATGGTGTTCATCACCAGCTTCCAGAGCTCCTTCAGCACCCGCTTCAGCACTGTCTTCTCGCAGATCTTGGCAAAGAGCGTCAGGCTGCACAGAGGAGACAGCGCTGGAGGATCCTGTGTCACCCTTCCCATGTCACCCTGACTCTGCAGGTCCCTCACACTGCCTGCTGAGACGAGGAGGGGCAGGCTGGGGATTCTAGCTAGCCCCACACTCACTTGCTGTCCAGCAGGTCCATGATGGGCTGCAGGACGTTGTCAGCGTCCTGCGCCACACTGCTGCAGGTGCTGGCGGGGACGTTGCCGGTGCCCTTCACCTGGCTCAGGATGTCACCCATCTGCTTCACACACTCCTCAATGTGTGGCTGGAAACTGCAGACCACAACACACAGGCAGCTCAGCATATCCCCCCCAGAGCCCCCAGCCTAGCCCCAGCCATAGCTTCTGGACCCCCAGACCTCTCCTTTGCCCACTGCCCCTGCCCACTCATCCAGCTGTACCTGGTGGCAAAGACTCGGCTCAGATCATCCAGGACATTGTTAAGTTTCACCTGCAGTTCCTTGAGGATATCACTGGCTTCTGTGTCCAGCTGCAGGAAGGACAGGTTGTTGAAGCTGACAGGGTTCCTGAACCAGCCCTTAGGGAAGTTTCTGCATCCCAGATGCATCCCCGGGCAGGGTGAAGCCCTTCCCAGTCCAATATGGTGGGAGAACAGGGTGCCATGGGGTGGGACAGTGTGATCCCACACAGGAGTGAGGAATGGGTCTGCACCCAGCACTGGGAAACTGGGCAAGGGGCTACCTCTGCCGGGAAGGGAATGATCCAACCCCCCACAGGGCTCCCTCCTGGAACCCTCACCCATACTCACATCCTTCCCACCCATGGCTTCAAACATCTTCTCAAGCTGGACACGGAGCTGCTGGATGTTATTCATCAGGATGCAGGGCTGGACAGTGGGATGGAGAGCGGGGGTCAGCACTAATAAATATGGCTGGGAGAGCTGCCCACAGCCCCAGGACCCTCCCACTTTGCACTGGGGACATGAGGACAGGGATGGCATGGAAGCCACTCTGGCAGCATGACAGGAACTGGAATGAGGAAGGGACCGACCCACCCTGGGGTTGAGGTGACAGCTGGGGTCATCATGTGGGGACAGAAAAGGGAGATACATCACCACTTTCTCCTTCTCCTTGGAGCAGTACGAGGCAAAATCCTTGGAGATGATCTCAGCGTACTGGAGCAGCACATTGCTGATGGTCTGCAGCCAAATAGGGCACCAACAAAGGCATCCAGACAGCAGCAGCAAAGGGAAGGAGGGAGAGAAGGAAACCATGAGTCCTACAGCAGTGAAACAACCTCTTATCTGGATACATATGGGGAGCCCCAGACCCTCTGGCCTCATGGATCATAGAATAATGGAATCATTAAGGTTGGAAAAGTCCTATAAATTCAAGTCCAACCATCAACTCAGCACCACCACCATGTTCACTACTAAATCATATCCTCAACTGCCACATCCACATGTATTTTAAACACTTCCAGGGATGGTGACTCTACCCTGCCCTCGGCAGCCTGTTCCAGGGATGGAGAAACCTTTCAGTGAAGAAGTTTTACCAACTTCCAACCCAAACCTCCTCTAGCACAGCTTGAGGGTATGTCCTCTCCTCCTATCCCTGTTCCCTGGAGCAGAGCCCAACTTCCCCCGCGCCTGCCCCCTCCTGTCAGGGAGTTGTGCAGAGCCAGAAGGTCCCCCCTGAGCCTCCTTTTCTCCAGGCTGAGCCTCCCCAGCTCCCTCAGCTGCTCCTGGTGCCCCAGACCTTTCCCCAGCTCTGTTCCCTTCTCTGGACATGCTCCAGCCCCTCAATGTTTTTCTTGTGAGGGGCCCAAAACTGACCCCAGGATTCGAGATGGGGCCTCAGCAGTGCCCAGCACAGGGAGGAAGTCACTGCTCTGGTCATACTGGCCACATTGCTGGTACAAGCCAGGTGCCATTGGTCTCCTTGCCCACCTGGGCACACCTGGTTCATGTTCATGCATCAGAAGCCACATGGGCACAGGCACTGGAAGCCAGATCCAGCACAACTGGTCTCCATGGGCAGCTCCAGCACAGCTGCGAAGGCAACAGCCACCAAGCCTGCATGCAACTCCCTCCTATATTGCAGCAAGCCAGTTTTAATTAACCTATATTAATTAAGCAAATTAGTCATCAATTAGCTGATAATTAATTAGTCTCCTGTGCTAGCAGAGCAGGAAGTGTCCCAGAGTGTGTTGGTGGTATATTGGCTACCCACAGCTGGATGGAGGGGGCACAGAGAGCCCAGGAGCCCCAGCCAGGGCTGGGACTGGGGTCCCAGGGGTGGTGCTGACCCTTGCCCTGGCAGGTGCCCACCTTGGCAAACCGTCTCATGTAGTGCCCCACAATCTGGGGATCGGGGCACTCCAGCTTCTTGATGATCTCAAAGCTCTGGTTGAGCTGGGAGAAAACGTCCACCACGGAGCAGGAGAAGAGCGCGTGCTCTGAGGTCTGCTGGAACTGTGGGAATGAGATAAGGTGTCAGGATGTGTGGGGGAGATTTTGGCCCCAGTCAGGACATCCTGGGCATCCTGGGCATCAAGGGACAAGCCCCTCGCCTCTGAGACTGTGTCCCTAGTCCTGTTCATACCCCATCCTTCTTGTCCCGCTCCAGTGCTCCGTGCAGGAAATCCCGTGACACCTCCTCATTCTCATCCAGCCATTGGATGACGAAGGGCTCGAACCAGCTGGAAGAGAGACGCATGCATGGTGAGGCCAGCAGCCCTGGTGGTGCCAGTCCCCCTGCCCGGCCCCAGGGCTGCACTCACGCGGGGTACTCGGGCACGCGGCTCTTGAAGGAGGGCAGCTCGGTGACGTACTCGTTGTACAGCCACTTCACCTTGAAGTGCAGGTTCATGTAGTCTGCGCTCTTGCACAGGCGGTGCTTCTCGTGCTCTGCACGGGGAAAGGGCGTGGGGGGCACTCTGAGTCCCAAATCTGTTACCTCCAGGGTAACAGGGTGAAGGTGGAAGTACTTCTGGGGGTGGTTAAGCTACGGGTTGATGAGGACATTAAATGGGTCTGCCCAGGGAACAGGTGAGGTGTGAGCTGAGGAGGAGCTCCTGCCTTGTTCCCCGCTCTCTGGCTCAGGGTGGCAGGTGAGACTCACCCTCCATCGCGTACTTCATGTCCTGAGCAAAGAGGTTCCACATCACCTCAGCGCTGATCTTCCCCACGTTCAGTTCCTGGGGGAACCTGGGGCGAGGGGAGAGTGTGAATCACAGAACAGTTCAGGGTGGAAAAGACCTCCGAGGTCATCGAGTCCAACCTGTGAATGATCCCCCCTGTGTCACCCAGCGCAGAGCACTGAGCGCCATATCCAGGCCTTCCTTGGACACGTCCAGGGGTATGGACTCCAAACCTCCCTGAGCAGCCTAATCCAATGACTGACCATGAATTCTCCCTGATGTTCAACCTGAACCTCCCCTCACACAGCTTGAGGCTATGAACACAGGGTGAATCAGCCCTCCATGTGCACAGACATCCCTCACATACCTCCCAGCAGCCTCAGCTTTCCCACCTGTAGAATGGATGTTACGACCACTTCCAAAGGCCTCAAGATCCCATTGCCCCCACATGGGCACCCTCTGTGGGCACAGCAGTCTCCTCTTCCCCAGCACCTACTCACTGGTTCAGACAGGGTGTATAGGAGTTCTTGTCCTCCTCGATAATGGAGACAATCAGGGTGATGAGCTTAGACCAGAAATCCAGGTTTTTGATGCTGGGGCCCTGCTCCTCAGGAGGCACCTCGCCTTTCTTAGTCTGGAGGGGTGAGGACACAGTGGAGACTTTGGTCACCCCAGTGCAGGGCTCAACGTTGTGTCAGGGCTAACAAGGGGACAGGAGGGCCCGGAGGCCCCATGCAGCCCCCTCTTGTCCCAATCTCAACCCCACAGCTCAAACCCCAAGGCCTGGGGATCATTCTGCATGGACTGAGCACTCTGGAGAGGGAGCAGGAGCATGAGGAAAAAGAGAAGGGCACGGGATGCGGAGGTCAGTGCCCGACATCCCCCCTGCCCCACGCACCGGGTCTGTCTGGTACTCGCGGCTGTAGAGCTCGTGGCAGTTGTTGAAGATGTACTCGTAGGTGGAGTTGAGACAGGCCTTCACGCAGTCCTTCACCACCTGGCTGGCTCGTGGGGGGCTCTGCAGCTCCTGGACCTGGTGTGCAGGGAGGGTATGGTGTTCGGAGCACCCCCAGACACCCACCCAGGAGCACCACAGACCAGTGCAACCCCAACTCCCAGAGCACCAGGGCCAAAGAGAGTCAGGTCCCCTGAGGGACAGGAAGAGTTGGGCCCCAGCAGTACCTTCATCCGAAAGAAGGTGATGCTGGTCAGCAAATCCACTGTGGACTTCAAGTCCTGCAGCCGTTCGGGGCTGCTGGCAGGGAAGTTGTTCTGGAAAAGAAAGAGGGGAGCTGGCCTCAAAATTCACAGGGGCAAGTGACGGTGAGGGAACAGCGACCCATTGCTTCAGGTGGGGACACTGAGGCAGGGCAGCACCTTACCCGGTACATGGAGAGGTCGATGCGCAGGGAGTTGTGCAGCTGGTCCAGGAGTTTGACAAAGCGATCTTTCTGCAGAGAAACGCCCCGAGGGCAGGTGAGCAGGGGAAAGGGCAGAGACCGACCCCTCCCGCCCTTGTCTCTCTTCTCTGTTCTCAGCCCAGCCCTTACTCATCCCTTTCCTTCCTTCCTTCCTTCCTTCCTTCCTTCCTTCCTTCCTTCCTTCCTTCCTTTCTTCCTTCCTTCCTTCCTTCCTCCAAGTCCTGAATGGGCATGGCCTGCCTGCAGAGAAAAGCATCTCCTTGCCGGTGGCTGGGGCTCACTCGAAGCCTTCAGCAGCTCCTGGGACACATGTGGCTGTGCCAGGTGTGGTTCAGGATGGAGAGGTTACACCACGTGTCCCCTGTAATTGCTGGGAGGCTGACAGGCTGTGCTGTTTCCCCTGCCCACTGGAACTCCTCTGAGCCTGGGCTCAGGACAACAGTTGGGAGAGGGGCTGCAGGATCAGCAGCCCCTCAACTGGGGCTTTCCAACAGCTCAGGAAAAAGAGCAGGGAAAGGATGTGCAGCAGTTGCCCATTTTCAGGGTGGCCCCAGGAATTGGACATTTACATGGACTCCTCACTTGCCCCACTGGGCTGCATCAAGGGACATGGGCAGGGAGCACTCCATGTGAGGGCTCTCCACTGGGGCTGTAGTTCAGCTCAGCCCAGCTCCCACCCAGGGACCACAGGCCAGAAGGATGCAAATCCCATCTTGGGTTGCAGATTGGATCAGGGGTCAGAGCTGATGGCAAAGCAACTAATCAGAGAATCTCAGACTGGTTTGGGTTGGAAGGGACCTTAAGGACCACCTCATTTCACTCCCTGCCATAGGCAAGGACACCTTCCACTATCCCAGGTTGCTCCAAGCCCTGTCCAATCTGGTCTTGAACACTTCCAGGGATGAGACAGCTAAAACTGCTCTCAGGGCAACCTCAGTCCTCACTCCCCCACAGGGAAGAACTTCTTCCCAATATTGGCCCCAAAATGTTGTTGGGGAGCATTTCCCTTTGCATTCCTGCTGGTGGGGAGGCTTCAGACAGCCATGTGGGCATCCCATGAGAGCCCTGGGTTCCCCCTCAGCACAGGCTGTAGCGGGTTAGGGCTGACCCGCAGGGCTCTGGGAGTCCAGAGCAGTGTCTGAGTCCTGGGGTAAGAACATGGGGTGGGATGGGCAGCGAGTCCATGGCTCGGCCGTGCCCACAGCCTGTGCTGGCCACCGCAAACCTTCGGCCTGTCAGGGATGGCCCAGCCGGGCCCTGGGCCGGGCCATGCGTCCCCAGCACCCAAGGAACGGCTGCAGCACTCTAACACTGGACACGACGAGTACTCGGGGTTAAAGCGACACGGCTGGGCACTTTAGGACCCAGCCTTAGGCTCTCTAAAAAAGAGAAAGAGACAAGTTTTTAAAATCCTCCATGTTAGAGAAAAGGCGGGTTTTTGTACGGTCTCCTCCTGCTGTGTGATCCAGAGGCACAGCTCGCCGGGCTCTAGCTACCCCCTACAACAGGAACGTGGAGGTGAGCCAAAGCTGCCCGGAGCTGTGCTCGGCCCTGGCTGTGTCCCTGGCTACCCAGCACCTTGCTGCACCCAGGGCTGGCCACTGACCCTGGCTCAACCCATGCACACCCAGAGTGACCATTTCCTGCCTCTGGCATGGCATGGGGTGGGGGAGCCGAGGTGAGGGCTCAGCCCCTCCTTGCTCTTGTCCCTGAGGGGCACCTGGCCCTGCCACAAACTCGCCCCACGTGGCACCCAGTGGTGCTGGCACAACTGGCTGAGTTTGCAGCTGGCCGGGGTCCCCCAAAGCACAGCAGGCTGTGCAAGACCCCCCACGAAGTGCAGGGATGGCTCATGGCCACATGCTTCTGATTTTGCCACCAAGGTGTCCCAGTTTGCTCAGGCTCCCATAATAATTAGGGGAGCGAATTTAGCCCTTCTCCTGGGAAAGTGATGGCTCTTTTCCTTCCTGAAAAACAGAAGCGGGATGATTTTTGGAGCAAGCAGGGGCTGACCCCACTGCTGCCTGGCTGCAGTTTGGAGCAGGGTGTTTTGCACAGCTCGTTTTGCTCCCCGAGCCCCCCACCCCCTCCCAAAGAAAGGAGAGAAAAAGAAAAGAGCGTTTACGTACCATGGGACTTACCCCAAAATTGGAGGCAGCAAAGCGGTCAGAGGCGTTGGCGTTGCTGGAGGCAGTGGTGTGGGCATAGTAGGCATTGATGTTGGCCAGCAGGGTGCTCATCACCGCCGGCACCCCGGGGCACATGTACTTGGAGGAGAGGCAGGCAAAATGCCTATGGAGAGAGGTGGCAGCTGAGGGTTTAGGGCCATGGAAAGGGATGCAGGGTTTGGAGTGCATGTCATTGGATCGCAGAGCATCCCAAATTGGAAAGGATCCACAGGGATCACTGATCCCAGCCCCTGTCCCTGCACAGACACCCCAACAATCCCACCCTGAGCATCCCTGAGAGCGGTGTCCAAACACTCCTGGAGCTCTGGCAGCTTTGGGGCTGGGACCATTCCCTGGGGAGCCTGGGCAGTGCCCAGCACTCTCGGGGGGAAGAACCTTTCCCTGAGCTCCATGCCAAGCCCTGACACAGCTCCAGCCCTTCCTGGCCTCCTGGCCCTGGCCCAGAGCAGAGCTCAGCCCCTGCCCCTCTGCCTCCCCTCAGGAGGAGCTGCAGCCCCCGAGGAGTCTCCCCTCAGTCTCCTCTGCTCCAGCTGAACGAGCCAAGTGCCCCCAGCTGCTCCTCAGACCTTCCCCAGCTCCATGTCCCTCCTTTGGACACTCTCCAACAGCTCTGGGTCCTTCTGATCTTGTGGTGCCCAGACTGGACACAGGACTTGAGATGAGGCTGTGCCAGAGTGCGTTGGGAAGGGGAAGGATGGGTGCACAGGTTTGGGGGAACTCTGCACCCATGGCAGAGAGGTGAGTGCCAGTGGCAGCAGAAGAGGAAGATGGGGACAGTAACACTCCACCTAGGGGGAGGGCGCAGCCCCTCTGAACCAGATGGGGGCAGGGGACTCACGTCATGGCCTGATAGATGGACTCCACCCCATAGCGCATGGCAAACTCATCCACAATCTCCTGTGCTGTCTCGTCAAAGTACACCTTCCACGCATCATCCCCCTTGGCATCGGGGATCTTCACTACCCCGTTGTTTTGCAAATCCGTCACAAAGTGGAACAGGTTCTGGAGGTATGAATGAGTCCCGTCAGCTCCCCAGGCATTGCTGGGGAGGGGGCCAGGCCCCCTGTGCCTGTCTAGGCTGCTTACCTCATGCAGGCAGGTGTACTGAACGTGGTAGGGAGCCACCTTCTCCTCACCCTTGATCTCCACGCTGATGTGCAGTCGGATGGCTCCTGACACTGCTGACTTGTCTGTACGCTTGTCTGTGGGTGCAGGGAGAGGGACAAGGTGTGAGCGTTCCCTGGGGCAACCCTGCTCACTGCCAGCCCCGCAGAGGGACACAATGCTCTGGCACAGGGCCAGGGGACACCCAGCACTGTGTGCAGCAAGGCTGGGGTAGGATTTGGCCACATTTCCAGCTGCTAGAGACATGGCCTTTCTGGGCCTCAGTTTCCCCTCTGCAGCGAGCTGGTGCTCTAGAACCTCCTGGGTAGAAGGTTCTGAAAATGACCCGGGAAAACACTTTATCCTGATGGCTTTTGATATTAAATGTTTCTAAGAGCAGACCCTGCTGCAATAGCCTTCAGACTATGGCTGGCAGCACTTCCCCTTGGAGCCCAGGGCAGGGGGTCCCAGCATGAGCAGGATGTGTCACCCCTGAGCCAGGGCAGGGTCCCAGGCTGTGCTGGTTACCGAGGTTGTACCAGACGTCCATCTCCCCACTCAGGGTCCGGACCTCGATGATGGTCTGGCCCAGGAAGTCATCGGATTCCCTCTTGAAGCGCTGCTTGACACGGGACTTGATGTCATCGTCCTCGTCCCACACACGAACCTTGATGCGGTCAGAGGAGTTATGGCACTCGCTGGGGAGGTGACAAAGGGCAAGCCCCAGGATGAGCAGCAAAACTTTTACAGCTACTCCCCATCACTGCTTCCCTAAATAACAGGGACCAGGACGAAGCAGGAACTGGGGAAGAGAGCAGATGGGGGCACCAACCCCCTCCCAGTGGGCTCTCTGCCACACCCAGGCAGCCTCAGCATAGTGTGGATCAGCCCCTGTAGTCACACCCTCATGGCATAAAACAGAACCCCAAGGGACCCCAGCACCTCAGTGGAGGCAGGATGAGGCCCAGCTGGCTCCCCCCACCCTACTGGGACATGGCAAGAACCAGCACAGCCTGGCACAACCATGAGTGGCCAGGGAGGGGAACAGGGAGACCGGGGGTCAACTTACAAATGGAAATTCTCCTCCCAGACTGGGTTGAGGTTTCCATAGATAGTTTTAGTCCTTTTTTTTGTCTTTCCAACCTGGACTGTGACATAGGGGTCACTGGAACCCGTCTTATCCTTTGCTTGCAGGCCCTGGGCACAGACCACTGCAGCACAGCACAGCATGGCAGAGAGAACAGAAAGAGAGAAGTCAGTGCCACAGCCACATGAAGATCTCCAAAACAGGCACCTGTGTCCCCCCACGGGCTGAAGCTGCCTGGCAGAACAAGGGGTTGAGCAATGGGGACATTCTCGTGGTCACCAAGCCTGATGGTGACAAGCTGCCTACCCGTGATGCTGATCTTGGCTGACCATTTGGAAGTGCCATCCAGGACACTCTGCTTGACCGCCTTCATCTGCTGCGTGTGCGTGGTCTTGTTGACCCCAAACACCTCCTGGATCAGCTCAAATATCTCAGGTTTGTTGCGCTCCCGGATCTTCATGCGGTCCTTGAGCACCATGATGATGTTCTGGGTCCGGTCCTCTGCTCCATGCTTGGAGCTCTTCTCCGCCGCCCCTGGGAGAGGACAGGCATGGGTGAGATGGGGTGGGGGGCTGGTAGTACCAGGAGAGAGACAAGAGCTCTTGCAAGTTGGCATGGTGGGCTTGGGGACAGGAGGAAATGGCCTCAAGTTGCACCAGGGAAGGTTTGTGTTGGGTATTATAGGAAACTTCTTCCCCAAAAGTGTTGTCCAGCCCTGGCAAAGGCTGCCTAGGTAGTGGTGGAGTGTGCAAAAACATGTGGTTGTGGCAGTTGAGGACATTGTTTAGCAGTGACCACAAGGGTGCTGAGTTGATGGTTGGACCTGAAAATCTTAAAGGTCTTTTCCAGACTTAATGATTCCATGCATGAATTAATTCAAACCTGGAGGGATCTATCCCCTGCCCAGGATGAGTGTGCCCTGCCCACCACTTCTCCCATGCCCAAGTCAGGAACAGAGCTCTCCTGGGCTGCTCCCTCCTCCTTTTCCAAGGTCAGAAGGGCCAAGGCTGTGGGTCCCAGGTCCTTACTCTGCAGGCAGTCAGCGTTAAGCAGATCCTGGCACTTCTCGTGGCACTTGACGCCGCACTCGGCACAGCGCATGCCCTGCCGGGCAATGCCCCACAGCAGCCCCTCACACTCGTAGCAGTAGGTGGGGGTGGTGGCCGTCCACACCTCGAAGTTGTGGGGTGTTGTGCAGGAGATGGGGTACACTAAGGCTTGCAGGGTCTTCTTGTAAACATGGTTTTTCTGTGCAGGGAGAGGGGAGAGAGGGGGAGAAACACTGAAGCAGGGCAGAGGATGCATTTGGGGACATTGATTTAATGGTGGTGGTGCTGGGTTGACAGTGGCACTTGATATCTTCAAGGTCTTTTCCAACCCTAAAGATCCCATGATTCTCTCCCCGGGTGCTGCCATGAGCATCCTGGATGCTCACACATAACCAGAGGATGCTGGTGGGGCACAGACTCTGCACCTCCATTGTTGCCCTGGTCCCTGAGGCTCAGATTGCCCCTCCCAATCATCCCCAACCCAGCCCACCCCAGCACCTACCAGCTCCTCATTGTTCAAGGTGCTCGAGGCCAGCGCGGACGTGATTCCCGCTTTCCTGGACTGGACCAGGGACTGTGGGAAAGAAAGCGAATTCCCAGATCCAGCAGACCATGAGAGCTCCCTCCTACACCCCCAAGTGGCTGTGAAGCACCCAGTGTGGCTGTGAAGACCCTGATCCCAGACAGAGAAGGGTCCTAGCTGCATGGGGAGCAGTGGGGACAGCCCAGCCCCCATTGATGCCAGCACTGCTGTGCAGTGGAACTGGAACCAGTTTAGCAACCCATGACATTCCCAGTTCAGCTCCAGTGGGGCAGAGCCTCTCACCACATGTCTGAGATCACTGGGGATATGGTGTGGGGGGCACTTACCATGGCCTGTGGGCAGCCAGGGCCAGCAAGGGGGGAATAAAAAGCCATTAGTGCAAACACTTCCCATGAGAGCCCCTTCCCTGCCAGAACCAGTGGGAATTGGGGCAACACCCCCTCATCCAGCACTGAGCAGTCCCTGGTGAGGGGGGACTGTGTCCCCAAGCCACAGCACTGGTTGCAGCCTTCAAATCCCAGCAGGGAAAGGCAGCAGCACCCCCAAACCCCACACATTGCCCACTTCACCACCCCCCACCCCCAAAACACCAACACAGCACAGTGCAGAAGCATCAGCAGCTGCCCAAGAGGGCTGGGGTGGGGGCACTAAGTTGGGGACAGCAAAGGGGTGGGGAGATTGGGGGAGGCAGGTTGAGAACAGGAGAGTGGCACCCCAGGGAGGGCACACAGTGGAGCTGACAAGGTTTTAAGAGAGGGAGAAGGAGGGGAAGGGCACCTAATTCTGGGAGACAAGAGTGTCTGGTTTCCAAAATTGCTGTCTCTTGTCATCAGGAGCGGGAGGGGACCAATAGAGTGACACTGTGAAATAGAGCCCAGGGTCTGGAAGGGACCCCATCATGGGGGGCCCATACATCGGGGGTCTCCAGCCCCATACAGTGGCTGGGACAGTGGGGACAGGAGCACAAGGTCTGGGCAACTTGGAAAAGCCACTGCCAGCCCTCCCTTGGTATGGGCATCTGTCTGTCCAGCACCAGTGTCATCCAAGCAGCAGGGAACTTATGGCAGCTGGGACAGGAAGGGAACAGGGACACAGCACCAGTAAAAAAATGGGAAACCAGATACAGCCCTGGGAAACCTTAGGCTGATGCTTGGGGTAGGGACCAGAGCTCCGTTAAAGAGAAGCACCCTCGGGTAGGGAAAGCCCAGCTCCCAACTGCAGGGAGGGCCAGGAGCCCCCCAGGCAGTGTGGGACACCCCTGCCCCCGTTGGCAGGGCTGGGGGCACCAGGGCTGGCTGGCAGCCCCCAAGGGCGCTGTCTCTTTAACCCCTTGCACCGCGCTCACCAGATCGCTGACTAGAGGGAGAGATTTGCGTCCAGGCTTAATGTCGGGCATGCTGTTAATGCAGCGCAGAAACCTTACAGCCGCCCCCCTGCCGCAGGGAAGGCCCAGCCAGGCCACAGGAAAGAAAACAGAGAACACAAGCCATGTTAGAGGCAGCTGGGGAGCGGGGCACGGGCGGCGCAGTCCGGTGGGGCGCAGCAGGAGCAAAGCTGGCAGCTATGGGGGTGCCTTGGGAGGAACCTCACCAAATCGCTAACTAGGGGGATGGGTTTTCGCTTGCGAATGTCCGGCATGCTGTCTATAATGATCAGCCCACCACCAGGCCTGCAAGAGAGAGGAGAGTCAGAGGGCAAGGGGAAACTGAGGCAGGAAGGGGCCCCCTGTTGTTGCCTATGGTCACTCAGCACTTCAGAGAACCACGGAATGGTTTGGGTTGGAAGAGACCTTAAAGCCCATTTTGTTCCACACCCTGTTATGGGCAGGGACACCTTCCACTAGATCAGGTTGCCAACCTGGCCTTGGATACTTCCAGGGATGGGGCAGCCACAGCTGCTCTGAACAACCTGTACCAGGGCTTCACCACCCTCACAGGAAAGGATTTCTTCTCAGTATCTAGGATTTGGTGAATATGACTGCAAAGCAACCCCTGTGTGGCCTGGGACCCACCCATGGGATCCCCATCCCCACCACCATCCCAGCCAGGGTAGGAATCACTGAACTAAAAACTGAGGGGGAAGGGGATTTTGGCAAAAAACTGTGATTTTTCCCCACATGAAGCTTAACAGTGAAACCCAGGAGAAAAACTGCCCATTTGGCTAAGTCAGCTTTGGCTTTGCAGTGTGAGGCTGGAGAGGTGAGGTTCCCTCTGGGACCCTGTAGGGGAGCAGAGCAGGTGAGCCTCAAGTTCTGCTGCAAGGGAACCCAAGGCAGGAATGGAACTTCACAGCCCTGTCAGAAAGAAATCCCTGGAGTGATCTGGGGGTTCTCAGGCAACCTACCACGTTCTGCCCAGATCTGTGGCAGGGCTGTCCGCAAGGGCAAGACAGGACTGAGACCTCCAGTCTGTCCAGGTGAGAGGCTCAGGATTCCCATGACCACTCCATGAGGGAAGCAGGAGTTGCCACCCCTCCTCATCCCCATCTCAGCTCACCTCCTCGCTCTCCCCCACAGCAGCAGCTCTTGGTCACAGAGCAATGTCTGCTGGCTGCTCCAAAAGTACTGACCAGTCCCAAAATTCAGCTCCAAAAAACTGGCCTCCCTGCATGCCCACATCTTGGCAACCCTTCCCCACACAAGCCCACTGCTGAGCTCATTAATCACATCCTAATGAGGAGGGGGCTGAGATCCCAGGGTCAGAGTGTACCCAGCTTCCCCTTGTACTCACCCGCCTTTGAACCACAGGGATTTTTCGCCATCACCTTCCCCGCGGGCCTGGAAAACAAGGGACAGTGTCAGGGCACAGGAGGAGCCACCAGTGTGGGGACAGCCCCCCCAGGGCAGTGAATGCTCACAGCACTGGGGGAGCATGGAAGGATGAGCACGGTGGACAGAGAAAAGTGTGTTCCAAAACCAAGGGGACTCCTCCCAGCAAAGGGCTGGTACTGGGAGCAAATATCTTCAGAAGACCTGAGTGAGCAAATGGGTGGGCTTCAACAGAGGGCCTGAGGCTGGCAAAGCAGGGGAGATGGCTACACTGTGCAAAAATTCAGGGCTTGGGGGAGTGAAGAAGCATCATAATGGCTCAGCAGGTCCTCAGGGACCCACAGCAGATGGAAAGAAGAGCAGGGAAAAGCCAGAGCACATGGAAGAGGGTGTGTGTGCAGGGATCATCCAGCAGTGCCACCTACCCCTGCAGAGAGGGGATTATTTTGGAGGAGAAGGGCAGAGAGAGACCATTGTCCCTCCTTCATGGGCAATCCCTGCACACAGACACACACACAGACACACACACACACACACAGGGAAGGCACACACATGGCTGGAGGTTCCAGGTGGCCATGCTTACCTGCAGGCAGGCTACACCCCTTCCCTGCAGGAAAGGGAGATGCGGGTGCAAGGGCCATGGTGGTGGACAACTGAAAAGAGAAGCGGTGGGGAGGGGGATTGAGACCCCAGGGAGTGAATCCAGAGCCAAAACAAAAAGAAAAGATGGAGGATGGAGTCTAAAAACAAAACAAAATATTGTCAACTCAACAGAGGGGACAAGGCAGGGGGCTCACTCCAGCACACACATGCAGCACACACGGAGGATCCTCACCACTCCCAGCCCCTCCAGGGCATCCCACTCGGTGGGAATGGGGTTGTGAGCACCACTGTTGGTACCCCCAAGTCCGTGGATGTCCCTGGAAGCTGCCCAGCTATGGAAAGGGGCCGTGGTCCCAGCCCAGAGCCATGGCAGGGGTCAGGGGGTCCTCACCTCCTGCAGCTGTATGCAGACCTTGTTGAAGGCTCTCAGCCAGTTGGCTTTGGCTCGTGCTTTGGGGTCCTGCACCTCCTCTTCTCCCGGCTCCCTGCAAGCACACACATCCCCTGTCACCTCCCAGCACAGCACCAAAGAGAGGGGAGCAGCTCCCACACCCCCAGCAGGTCTGAGGCTGCGATCTGGGGATCCTGATGTGCCTCGAGACAGGCAAAACTGCCTTTTGGTACCAGGAAGGACTTGAAAAGGCAGCAGGTCCTGCTGCAAAGGGCAGCACAATCAGGGCAGAGCACTGGGGAGAAGCCAGAAGCTTCTGGCAGGAGACCCTGCCCTGGGCACCCAAGTGACACACAGGGGACAGATGGTGACACAAGCATGTGAATTAAACATCCTTTGCCCCCCCACCTCCCCAGCACAATGTCCTCTGGCCACTTCCCACCACAGCTTCCTGGGGTAAAGAGCACCCAACACCCCAGTGGTTCCAAGTCCAGGGAAAAGTGTCTGCCTGGATGTGCTGGGTGTTGTGGGGTTTTTTCTCCTCTCCTACAAAATCAAGACAAGGACGAAAAGAATATAAATCCTCCAAACATAACAGTCTCCTGGAGAGCCTGGTGTGATGCAGCACTGGAGAGAGGAACCCAGAACTGCTCTGGGAAGAAGGCATGGGTTGCTCAGGAGATGAACCTGCTCAGACCTGGGGGGCTTTGGGACCTTCTAATCTGGGATCCTCAGTGCTAACCTGTGGTTCTCATCACTAATCCACAGTCCCCAGTGCTATTCTGGGGTCACAAAAGCTAATTTGGGGTCATCATTTGAGGCCCTCAGCACTACTCTGGGGGTCCCAACACAGTCTGGGGTCTCCAGCACTAGTTCACAGTCTCCAAATCCTAGCACAGGACCCCTAAGCCCCCTGCCCAGTGGACACTGCAGGCAGACATGACCTGAGGCCCTCAGGTTCCTGCCAGGTCTTGGGCCTAAATATCCATTTTTTCAAAAAACCAGCTCATTACACATTGGTTTCAATTAGAGATTCCCCATTCCTGGTGTGTAATTTAAACCAAATAAAAGGCTGAAAAACCCCATCACAGTTCACCTTTGCACAGAGGAGTGACACTCACTGAAAATGGAAATGGTCAATAATGATATTTAAATAATCTGTCCCCAAGATACAAATTATTCACATGCTGCACCAGGAACTTGACTACCGATTAATTCACTTGTACAGCACAGGAGGCCATGGATGAGCTTTTACCAGGCCTAGGGAGAGGACTGACTTCTGTAAAGGAAATCTCCTCTGACCAAGGTCCACCCCGGGTGCCAAGAGCCTGTGCCAGAGGAGAGGAATCAGTCCCGAGATCCCATTCCCCCAGCCCCATGTTTGTCCCAGATTATAAACCTGCAGCCCTGTAGCACCAGCAGGGCTTGAGCCATGTTTAGTACAGGGGGTGGCCAGGCCCAGGCAGCGTGCCCAGGGTACAGGCTCTTGCCGGGGTGGCACAATGTGGACTTCCCCCACCTCAATGGCTTAGGCATCTGGGAAAGCTCCAGACACAGCAGAAGGTCCCTGGTCCTGCACCAAGCACCACAGCACCCCTGAGTCACCCCCAGAGCATCCTCAGTGCCTCTAGGCACAGTGCCATCCCAGGGACATGACAGCTCAGCTCCCTCTCCTACCTCTCAGCCGGTTTTGGGGGCTCAGTCTCCGGGGCTGCCTCTTGCACAGGAACTTCCTCCTCTGCCCGCTGGGCCTGGAGGGCCTCAGGGGCTTCCTGGGGGGCAGAGGTGTCCTTCTCCTCCTTCCTCTCCTCTTTCTTCTCCTGCTTCCTTTCCTGCTGCTGAGGCTTCTGCTGTGGGACCAGCTGGGGTTGCTGCTGTTGCTGCTGTTGCTGTAGGACCTGTTGCTGCTGCTGCTGCTGTGGCAGCGGTTTCTGTGGTGGCGGGTATGTTTCATGCTCAGGGGGCTCATAGGTGTCCTGCTCCCGCAGTTCCTCCTCCTCCTCTTCCAGCTCCTCTTCCTTGGGGTAGCCTTCCTCAGTCTCACTGTAGTCCTCAATGAACTCTTCTTCCTCCTCTTCCAGGTAGAGATCATCATCATCCTCCTCTTCCCAGTGCGGCGAGTCCTTGTGGTAGCTGACAGAGCTGTGGCAGGAGTGGTAGGAGTCCCCGTCCCTCTCGTCCAGCTCCGAGTCCCTCAGGCTCTCGTTCTCGAAGTCCTCGCTCAGCTGGGAGCTGCCCTGGCTCAGCTCGGCCGACGAGGCGTAGCGGCTGCTCCCTGTGGGGCTGAGGGGTGAGGGGACACAAGGACAGGGCTCCCGTGGGTCCGTGTCACCCCAGGCAGAGCCCCGGGGCCCTGCACCAGGAGTGGGAGGATGTGCAGCTCCCATCGGGAGCACTGGGCTCCTCGTCCTGGGAGCCGAAGGCACAGAACCAGGAAATCCTGTTGGCTGGAACCAGTCCCCCAGCAGGGGCACTCTGACCTCCCTGCATGTGCCTTGGCTGACAGTGCGGTTGGGGGTGACAGTGCCTGTCTCCTAGGCTCACCCCAGCCAGGGGTGGGGGCAGCAGCACCCCCAGCCAGATCCTGCCTCCTGCTGCTGGAGGCTGCAGACACCCTGTCTTGCCCCTGACACACAGATCTGTCACACAACCTCTACCCTGACGTCTCAGTGCTCCCCACAGCCCTCCCAGGCACCCCCACCCCAGAACACCCCCTCCACCCCCTTTCTCCTCTTAACACCATCCCTACCCAGGGGTCCCCCCTCTGCTCTTGCTGCCAGGACAGACTCCTTCCCCCATCCCATCTGACCCCCAGCCCTTCCAGCCCCTTCCTCTCACAGCTGCCTGCACTGGGAAGCCCATGGGGCCCTGTGTCCCAGGAGGCTGCCAGGGACAGGGCAGCCCCGTGGCTCCATGGGGACAGGCTGACAGAAGCAGACATGCAGACAGGACAGGAACATGCCGAGGAAGAGGCCGACACCAGGTCTCAAGCACTGGCAGCCAGGGCTCAGGGGGTGTGTGAGGGGACAAAGATGAGAGGCTGGGCCAGGCAGAGCCCAGAGTGGCTGAGCCAGGCTGTGGGAAGCCAGGGGACACTGCAGGGAAGAGAGTGCTGGGGGATGGCTCAGGCTGGCCCCAGCTGGGAGGGGTACTGGCATCATCCAGGTACCTTGGGAAGGAGCACTGGGGGCACAGGGATGCAGGTGACAGCTCACATCCAGAAACTCCACAGTTCCCCATCCTGATCCTGGCCAGAGCTGGGAGAGGTGCTCTTGGCACATTGCAGGATCCCAAATCACTGCATGAACCTTTTGTCCAGACAGGCACTCCCTGGCAGGTGACCAGGAACAGGGGATGGCACATGAGTCCCCAAGGGCCCAGTCCCACACCCGCTGGCACGACAAGGAACAGGCAGCAGTGCTGCCAGACTGTCACAGTGCCAGCAGGAGGGACCAGGATGATGGGATGTCCCTCCATGAACCGGGATGCAGCAGCAAGAGGAGCTGGGGGACACCTGGAACATCCCAATGCTGGCCCTGTGCAAGGCCGATCCGGGGTGGGGAGGGTGGCACGAGGCCGCCCTTGCCAGGACTGGTGTTGGCCTCACCATGGCTGCAAGGACCGACCACAGCACTCTGCGACGGCACACGGCACACGGCACAGGTATGGACCCACCTATCCGATAGGTCTAGGGACCGCCTGCTCTCAAGGGAAGGCTGGCGGCTGGTCCGCCTGCTCGACTCAGAACCGGACTCAGCGTCGCTGCGTCCGTTTGCGGCAGAGTCTACGCTACCATAGCGTCTGCCAGGGGAGGAGAGGAACATGGTCAGCGAGGTCCCACCACCACCCGCCACCCCCTGCCACCGTGGGGACACTGGCAGGGAGGCTCTGTCCACCTGGATGGGGCTGGAACTTTGGGCTGGGCTCAGCCATGTCTGGGTCCCCAGCCACCCCACACTCCACTGGCCAGCTCCCAGCAGGGACAGCCAGGGGTGGGGGGCCCCAAATCCAGTAAGGACAGAGGAAGGCAGTGACCCAAAAGAGTTTGAAAACTTCCCAGTGAGAAGGAAAGGCTTGGATGGGGCCAGCACCACCCCACTCTTCCTCACCTCAGCATCCTTCCCTCTGTCACCCACCACACTGGGAGCGCCATCCCTGGCATCACCCTGGGGACCTGCTGGCCTCTGTCACCTGCGGGGGAGGTTGAGAGAGCCGGTCCCAGGGGGAGTTGGCTGTGGCCACACTACCTGATGGGAGCCTGGTCCGAGTAGTCCATCTCGTAGCTCTGCATAGAGTCAGTGTAGGAGTCTCGGGAGCTCTGCTGCTGGTGCCTCATAGGGTACTGGTGCACAGAGGCATTGGGCTGGGACGTGGTGTAGTAGGGTGGGGGGATGCTGTTGCTGGTCTCGCTGCGGTAGTCACTGTCCCGGTCATCCACGGTACTGTCGGGGTCATCATCTGCAAGGGGCCACAATGAGTGGGGCAGGGGATGGCTCAAATCTGCCCCCCACTCTGCACAGACCTTTTAGTGCCACCACTGTGTCCCCACCGCTGTGGGACCGTGCTGGGGAGGTGGGGCCAGGGCAGGATGAGGGGCGAGCTGACATGTTATCAGCACCAGGAAGGTTTCGGGGGCATGAGGGGAAGATGGAGGGGGAATTTGGGACATACAGAAGGGGGAAAAGGATGGGGGCAGGGACCCTCCCTCTGCCCCACCGATGTCCCACCACAGAGGCAAAGCCTGAGCTGCTCATTGCCACTGGGACATACCAAGGGCACAGAGCCTCATGGTGCCATGTCCCCACCAGACCAGGGAAAAGCCCTGCCCAGGACAGGGCACTTGGTGACACTGTCCTCACCCAGTATAGAGTCGTGGCACAAGGCCACAGGCTAGACCCAAGCTCCAGGTCCTCTGAGCCTGGGGCCAGACAAAGAGGGATGTGCTGGGGACCCCCAGGCTGGGAAGAGAGGAGTGGGCAGGATACTTACTCTGCTGTTCTCCCCAGCCAAAATAATTCCAGTTGCCTACAAAGAAATGGGCAGAGACAAGAAAGATGGAGGCAGCTGGCTGGGAGGAACCAGCATCTCTCCAGAGGGCACACTGGGTTGGGAACACTGCCCTGGGAACAGGATGGGGCACGGTGGCACTGGGACACTGCCTGGGCCTGAACATGACAACACCGAGCTGGACTGGAGACAGTGCCTGGGGTGGGTATGGTGGCACTGACCCAGGCTGGGGACAATGCTATGGCCAGTCATGGCGGCACTGACAGGGGACAGGGCCTGTGTTTGGGCACAGGGGCACTGAACAATGCATGCACCTGGGGTGGTTACAGAAGGGGGCACTGAGGCACGTGTTGGGATAAACTGAGCTGCCACTCCAAACGCCTCTGCAGGGCCCCCATCCAGAAGCTCCCCACATCAGCCAGCTGCCCCTTGTCCCAGAGGAACTGTCCTCACCAGCCCCGCTGCTCCCATACCCTGCTCCCCTCCACCCACAGGAAGGCTCACCCACTGTGGAGCTGGGAGACAGCAAAGAAACACTGGCAAACACAGGAAGGACAACAGGAATGGGGATGGGGGCTGGGTATGGGGTGAAGTTGAGCCCCACTTGGGTTGGGGTCCAATGCCCCAAAGCAGGTGTGGAGCCCACCCCTTAAAATTCCTCGATGTGGGAGTGGGGAGAAAGGAGGGTGTGGGGGTCCCACAGCAGGGCAGGGACAGGGCAGCACTTACAGCACTGAGAGCCATGCACAGGTAGAGGCTTTTCCTGCTCCTCCTGGAAGGTATACTGGGGAGAGAGGGGCTGGTGAGGGCTCCTGCTGGCAGCACTGCCCCTGCCCCCTCACCCCAGGCCTGGCTGCACTCACATCATCCTGGTCCCGCATGGCATTGAGCTGCTCCAGTTTCTTGGCCCAGTACCTGGCCTCCTCCTCAGGGATATCTGTGACGGCAAAGACCCCAGTTGGTGCACAGACCTCCCCCAATACAGCCTTCAAGCTTTTGGGGCCACAGGATCAGACCCTCAGGCCCAGCTCCAAGGCTCATGAGCAGCCCTGGGGCTGAGGGAAACGCAAACACAGCCTGGGTCTGGGGGCAGGGATGGGGCACCCACCCAGTGGCAGCTCAAAGCGCGTGTCAAGGAGGATGCGGTGGAAAGTCGGGTCCTTGGTGCCTGAAATCTCGTTGTCGGTCATGATGACCTGGGAGTCGAGTGTGAGCCATTCCCCAGGGCCCTCCTGTTGGATAGAAATGGGGTGAGGAGAGCTCCCAGAGTTGTCTTTCATGGCCCCACAACTCCAGCACACAGCACTTGGCCCCAGGCAGGACGGAGAAGGCTCTGCCTGGCCCAAAGGACAGCTGGGGGTGGCACATGTCCCTTGGGCTCAGCAGGGAGATGCCTGTGCCTGCCTCCCTACCTCATTGGACTGCCTGATGGTCCGCAGGGGGATCCACACCGTGCCCACCATGGTGTCCCAGATGAGCCCCTTGTTCCACACCTCCACAGTCAGCCCCAAGTCCAGCCGATTGATCTCACTGGGGACAGGAAAGGTATTAGGTTACTGCCCATGAAGTTAACCCCCATAAGGTCTCAGCAGCCTCCTGGGCCCACCCCAGCTTCTACCTGTCCCTTCAGACCCAGGACTCAGGTGAGCCCCCGAGATCTGGGGTCAAGGCAGTAGAGGACTCCCCGTGTTATTTATGGGTGCAAGGGGGAGCAGCAGGGACAGGGGAGCAAGGGGGACTCTCTGGACACTCACAACATGAAGTCCTGCTCCCAGGAGGGCAGGTTGCCCCGCACTGCTATGGTCGTGCTCTTGACATTTTGCACCTTCAAGGTCACATAGGTGTTAAATTTCTCTGTGGGAACAAACAGAGGGTGAAGTGACCCCCAGTGTGTCCCACTCCCCAACACTGCCCACTGCCACCCCCACGCTCACTTCCCCCAGCACCTCAGTCCCAGGAGGGATCCTACATCTGCCAGGGCTAGTAGGATGTGAGACCCCCACTCTGTCCAGGGCAC
Source organism: Rhabdornis inornatus (assembly GCA_013397075.1). NCBI lineage: Eukaryota > Metazoa > Chordata > Aves > Passeriformes > Rhabdornithidae > Rhabdornis > Rhabdornis inornatus. Next base: position 293,314 of record VWZS01004206.1, read on the forward strand.
CTCCATTTGTTTGTGTGCACAACTTGAGGATCTGGGTGTCAACTTGCCAAATGATGCCTCCAGAGCTAAGGGTCCCCTCAACCCCCCTCCTCTGACCCTGCCACATCCAAGCAGCCCAAGAGCCCCCCATCCTCTCCCCTCAGGTGGGCAGGCAGGTGGGATCTCACTTACCTTGGGGCCCATCATACTTGGCCTTTTTAACTGCAGGGACAAAGGGAGGGAAGAAAATCAGTGTGAGACCCTGGGGAAAGGTTGGGGATCCCCACTAGGGTGTCAAGGGGGTGGGAAGAGCCCAGTCCTAGCTGCCCCCCACAACCCCCCCAGCTGCCAGGTGGGAAAACTGCTGGGACTCCCCATGTCAAGTGAGGGTGAGGGATCAGGTATGAGCTGGAGGTGGGCATCAGAGGAAAGAAAAGGCTCCCCTAGAAACCCTGCTGCTCTGGGACAGCCTGCAACCCCAAATGACCAGCCTTCCTCTGTTTCCTCTGTTGAGGGGGTATTACCCCCCCCACTCGGCACTTTTGATTTGAGATTTATTTGGAGAAACAGATGATGTTACCACCCATATCCAGAGGAAAACCTGTGGTCTGGGGAACCCTGTTCCCCACTCGAGTCCCAGCTGGGTAGCACCAGCCCAGCAGGATCAGGGTTAAGGTTCTCCCAAACCACTGACCCAGATTTCCCGCAGGAAACGTGGTGGGTCGGGGACTCGTAACCCTCCCTGCCCACAAACAGCCCCAGGGGTGGAGGAGATGCCCCACCAAAATCCTATACAGCGCCAAAACATCCCCATTGCATCCCAGCCCTGTCTCCCCCGTGGAGGCACTGTGCGGCTGGTTCCCATCCTGCCCACTGAGGGTTGCAAGGGGCCCTCCGATCCTGCTCAGCTCCATGGGGAAACCCCCCCCAGTCCTGGCTAACTCCCCGCAGCTTTACCCAGTGGGGTGGGGGTCGGTCCCCATCTTTTGGCTGCAGTGGGGGGCAAACGGAGCTGAGCACAGGCGGGTACGGACGCTGCCAGTGCCGGGGGGTGGCGGGGCCGCGGGGCGTCCTTGGGGCTGCCAGGGGGGGACCA
>VWZS01004208.1:0-61027 GCA_013397075.1 Rhabdornis inornatus
GGCTCTCCTTTGGATGCTCTCTGCTAGTTTAAAATCTTTTTTTTTATTTTGGCATCCAGAGCTGTCCCCAGCACTGGAGGTGAGGCTTCCCCAGTGCAGAGCAGAGCAGGACAATCCCCTCCCTTGCCCGGCTGGTGATGCTGTGCCTGATGCCCCCAGGACANCCCCAGGACAGGGGCAGCCCTCCTGGCTGCCAGGGCACTGCTGGCTCGTGTTTAACTTGCCATTGACCCAGAGCCTCAGATCTCTTTCTGTGGCACACCAGCATCTTCTTCTCCAGTCTGTCTGTACATCCAGGGTTGTCCCATCCCAGGTGCAGAGTCCAGCTCCTCCCCTTGTTGAGCTTCAGGCAGCTGGTGATTGCCCAGTCCTCTCATTTGTTGAGGTGTCACTGCAGGGCCTTGTTCTCTTTGAGGGAGCCAACAGGTCATCCCAGTTTTGTATCTTTTGTGAAGATTTTACTCAGTGTCCCTTCCAGTCCTGCATCCAAGTAATTTCTGAAGATGTTGAAGAGCACAGGGCTGAGGATGGAGCCCGTGGAACCCCACTAGTGACAGGTCACCAGTCTGATGTCACCCCAGTCACTGTAACCCTTTGTGCCTGACCCATGAGCCAGCTGCTCACCCATCACAGGATGTGTTTATCCAGCTCTGGGCTGGATGTTTTGTCTGAAAGGACTCTGTGAGAGAAAGTATCAAAAGCTCTGCTTAAGTCCGAAAAGATATCAGCTGGCTTTCCCAGATCAACCAGGTAGGTTACCTTATCATGAAAGGAAATCAGGTTTGATAAGCAGGACTTTCCTCTCGTGAGGCTGTGCTAACTGTGACTGTTGACTGTGTTGTCCTTCAAGTGCTTTCCAATACCTTCCAGAACAATCTTCTTCGTGTCTAACCACTATGGCCTTGCAGTCTCAGTGCACGTTTCTGAAAACAGGAACATATCTATCTGAAAAGCACACTCAACAAAAAAGCAAGGTGTAATAGCATCAGATCCATCCACAGGATAACTTCCTGTGCACAAAAAAAGTGAAGTAAAGTAACACTACCTTCACCTCAGCTCCCCAGCCTTGATATGGAGACAACAAGGCCCACTTACTTTATATGCAGCCCTCGTAATTCTCAAGTCTAAAGATCCCAGAAGAAGCCTTCCTAGGACTCCCTTCTTACTAACACAGAAACGTTCACTTTCATCCTGGCTCCTAGCTCTGTAACTGCAAATGCATGAAGAGTTGCAAAGTTATATATGCAGAGATGTTGACAGGGCTGGTGGTTAGAACAGCCTTGTGTAGGGAACACCTGCATTTGAAATAGGACCTATGCTCAAAAAAAGATAGCATAAGGAAGGAACACCTGAAATAATTCAGTGTTTTGCATGTTCAAAGCATTGGATATATAGAAAAAAGTTCACTCAGTGTAATTGATGTTGCTGTGTTTATAAAGGGTCTTTCAATAGAGAAAGTAGAAAATATCGTGATTCATAATGTGATTTAGGGTGTGTATACAAGTTGCACAGACTTGAACATGCAACATTTAAATTAATTCCTCTGTTGATTGCATGAAAATTCATGTTTTCAGGTTGGGCTAATAAAAAATAAATTAATTAAATTAAACTAAACCCAGAAACTTGAGGAAGTTTCTGCTGTCAGCTTTCGTGTGTAATTTGGCTGTCTCTTCTGGCAGAGGAGGAAGCTTCAAATGAGGTCCTTGTACAGTGGCAGTGAGGCTATGTTTTGTCTTCGCTTTGGACAGGGTGAGGACAGGGTGAGCCCTGCCCGAAAAATCCTGCCCAAAAATTATCTCCAAGACAAACAAACCATCAAAACAGAAACAAACAAACAAACCCTGCCCGGACAGTGTGCACATGGAATTCATATCCATTATAGTATATTAAAGTCAGTGGAATGCCAGCAAAGTCACTGAAATTAATGGGAAAAGCAGAACTAGTGACAGCAGCCAAACCAAAGCAGACTGACCACACCTTTCTGTACCAACTGCAGTGACAGTGCAAGATTTCCTTCCAGCTCATGGTAACAGCTGATAGTAAAGAAGATGATTTTTTTTCAAACAATAAATACCTCCAGGGGTTCAGAAGGCAAATAGACTTTCAAGACAGCTGTAATATGGAAGACATACCTCTCCTCTCTTTAGTACCCTTTCTCATTGCCATTTTATTGCATGGACCCAGGGGCATTCAGACCCATACTTACAGGACCTTCAGCAAGCAGGATGCAGAAAAACCAGTGTGGGTGTTTGAGACCTGCTTTGCACATGTTACAGACCCTACTGTGGGAGAAGATCATGCCAAGCTCAGGATCTCTCGGTTATTATATAGCTTCCACAGAGTTTCCCTGGAAGCTCCTGCCAGTCTCATGTTTTAAATCAGCTTCCTACATTTGTCATTGTCATGTCTCTTCCCTAAAAAGCTCAGGACTGTAGCTGACACAAGAATACACCTCTGAGCAGCAGATGGATTTTCACCTCCCAGTCCTCTGCCACTTCTCCCTTCAGCTTGTAATAAGCAGAATAAACCAGTTGGAAAGCCATCCTACCCTCAAAGCAACTCACTGTTGATACAGAAGGCACCACAGTCAACTTCAGTCTGAGCACAAATCTGCCCTTGAAATTGAAGCCTCTTATTTTAGGAAAAAGGAAGCTTCATATGTACGTCTGCATTAAACACTACTTTCTCTATTAATTATTACCCATTTTTTACATACACAAAATCAAGCAATATAGAATTAGTGTATACAGAGAGGTTATCAGAGTAAGCAGAAGTAAGACTAGAAAAGGCAAGGCACACCTGGAATTAAATCAGGCCAAGGATGTCAAGGATAGCAAAATACACTACCAACAAAGTACATCAATAACAAAAGGAAAACAAAGGATGATGTGGGCTCATTGCTAAATGTAGAGGGGCCTCTGGTAACAGAGGACAGAGAGAAGGCAGAGTTATTGGATGACTTCTTTGCATTGGTCTTCACTGATAAGACCACTGATAAGACTCAGTGATTTCCAACTCGGGAGACCAGGGTAAAAGAATCCTAGAAGGAAGACATTCCAATGGGGAATGACTGGGTCAGAGAACACCTAAACAAAGTTGACATCCACAAGTCCATGGGGCCTGACAGGATGCATCCACAAGTGCTGAGGGAGCTGGCAGGCATAATAGCCAGGGAGCTCATGATCATGTTTGAAAGGCCATGGAGATCAGGAGAGGTGCCTGAGGACTGGAAGAAAGCAGGTGTGACCCTGGTCTTCAAAACAGGCAGGAAAGGAGCTACAGGTCAGTCAGCTTCACTTCAATCCCTGGAAAGGTGATGAAGCACATCATCCTGGAGACCATCTCTATCCACTTGGAAGACAAGAAACTGATCAGGAGTAGTCAGCACAGATTCACTAAAGGGAAAACATGTTTGACCTGCCTGATTGCCTTCTATGATGAAACAGGTACATGGATGGATGAGGGGAGAGCAGTGGATATTTTCTACTTCAACTTCAGCAAGGATTTCAGCACTGTCTCTCACAGCATCCTCATAGGCAAACTTGGGAAGTGTAGATTGGATAAATGGACAGTGACATGGATTGAGAAAGCCCTGAGTGCCATATCCTAGAGGGGTATTCAGTGACACAGGGTCTAGTTGAAGGCACGTCAATATTGGTGTCACCCAGGGTTCAGTTCTGGGCCCAATCTTGTTTAACTTGTTCATCAATTACACATTCATTGATGATACAAAGCTGGGAGGAGTGGCCAATACCCCAGAGGGCTCTGCAGTCCTTCAGAGGAACCTCAACAGGCTGGAGAGATGGACAGAGATGAATGTGCTGAAGTTCAGCAAGGGAAAATGCAGGGTTCTGCACCTGGAGAAGAATAACTCCAGGCATCATACAGACTGGGGGCCGATCTGCTGGAAAGCAGCTCTGCAGAGAAGGACACAGAGGTCCTGGTGGACAACAAACTGTGTATGAGTCAATTCTACCATGATGCTTTTGTTAGCTAATCTTCTCAGGAGAATTTATACTGTGTGGATGTTTTTCTCCTCCACTCTAGAAACATAGGATGAACAGCAAGAGTTTCCTGAATTTGTCAGAGGACAGTGTTAATAGTCAGGAGCCCAGGAGTTTCCATACAATGGAGAAACTTACCCAACCTCAAGGAGATTTTTTTCAGTGCAATTAATTTATAATGTTTCATTTCTATTCAGGTGACATGAAACAAATACAGAAAGACCACAAAGCTGTTTCATGGTCTGGAACCACAGCCAACAAAGCAAAGAGGTAACTGATATTTTTCACTCTTGTTTTCTTCTGGAAAAATTTCTAGCCCTTATTTTCTCTGTGGAAGAACTCCTTAAAATCATCTTCGCATGCAGAGTTGAAACACATCTACAGTCCCACAAACATTTCTTCACATTCCCAGCATGCTCCATAACCAGCTGCAATCCAGATGCCATGTGACAGCATCAATGTAAAGTTGAGCCCAGACTATAAATTCTGCCTTCCCATGAGCAGACATGCAGCTGTCTGCACCATGCATGAGCGTCCTTGATGTCTCAGGACTAGCTTGCCAGTAAGCCAAGGACACTGAAGGATCCAGCTAGTGTCAGCACAGATAGAACTGCCAGGCAAGGGAGCTAACTTTATGGACAGGGTTATCATCTTTCCAGCAGTGCAGTGTCACCCCAAATTCAGATCTTCCCCGGACACAGATGCCACTGAGTGCACAGCCTGACCACTGCTGCTAGACCAGGATGTGGTGTACACCAGGTGAGGTGGCAGAGGAGAGAATGATGCAAAGTTAGCAAACTAAGCAAAGAGGTTTATTTAAGTTACAAAGCCCAGACTTTCTATAATTATTCTTAAGAATGATAATTCTGTGTGTATTAAGTCCAGAAATATTAATGGCATCACAGACTGAGCTTGAGTGTGTTTGAATACTTGGTTAATTGGAATACTTGGTCTCTCACTGCTCTGTATCTCACAGGTACATGGGAATCACCACAGCCACATCATCTTGTTCACTTCTAGTGCATAACAAGTTTAATTTCAATGGTTAATTTCTTTAATAATAACCTTCACATTCAGTATTTTTTTTCTGTTACTAGGCAGAGAGAGAATTGGCACAACTGGCTGTCTCCCTTCCTTTGGCCCACACTTGGTATTTCTCATAGTTCTGTCCCTTTCCACCAGCATGCATTACTGCTATTACAGTAAAATCAGAATGCTTCTCAGCTCTGCTAAGGCTGTAATATTTATCTGTGTGCTCTATTAGAAATGCACTTTGTTGCCTCATTAGCAGACGTCAGATAATCTCACATCAGAATAGTATAAAATGTTATCAGTCTGGCTATCTAAGACACAGTACTTCTGCTGTCCAATGTTCTGTCTAATAAATGTACAGCTGCCTTAAACTGAGGCTTTCAGCAATTTAGTTTTTGAGAGTTGTTTTAGACTAACAATAATGATTTTAGAAAGACATTTTCAACTGTTCCCCAAAGATGTTCAAACTGCCAAGATCAAATAAAACTCTGTCATAATATAGGCACAATAGATTAAACATGTTTTTTGGGTTTAAATCTTTTTCCAGCAGTGACGTTGTAATCTGCAAGCCAGAGCTATATCATATACTGAAATATTCCCAACAGGAAGCCAAAGGAAAATACACAAAAAACTCAGTGGAGCCTATTGAAATCTTACAGTCCTGAAATAAGTATTTCCCTCAGAAGCCAAATCACTATGCAGTGGTGGTAGGGTTATTCTACTTCTTAGTTACAGCTGTGCTTCACTGCCTGTATAATTGTAGAACATAAAAAGGAAGGAAGCAGGGGAGGCATTAAAGTCTCTAAATGTTTTTGATGGGATCTTTTTCTGTCCCAAGCGTGGGAGGTGAGAAAACATCAGAACTTTGAGTGTAGTAAAAGCAGCTAATGACACTCAACTGGATGTGAAAAGTCCTTTATGGGGAGTATAGAAATATGGCCAGGGCAAACTGGTTTGTGGGCAGATGGGCAAAAATTTCTTGGAAAAAATCCATGGCAGCAGAGTCATCCTTTAAAAATAGCACTAGTGGGGTTTAGTTTTCATTTTAGCATTAGCTCCTTCTCCATCCAGTTTGTCATTGAAGCAAAATCTCTGGGAATACCAACATCAGTGCATAGAAAGGTAAGAGGAGGTTTTCTGTACCTTTTCAAAGCCTGCTGAGGTGATTGGGAGTATTCTTCTGGATTTCTGAGACTTCTCTGAGACTCCAAAGAAAAGAGGCTGCTTTTCTACAGAAGTACATCATACTTCTGCTATATCGCAAACATCTATTTGCTGGACAGCAAATGCATATCTATTTTTCTGTATCCACAGCATCATAAAGGGTTTCAAATTTTCTCTGAGAGGCTCCTCTCTTGTATCTTTGTATGAAGGGCATTCAATTTTTTTGGCATGGTTGCATTTTCTCCTGCCATTTCTATTTCATATCCTATCATTATTGCAAGTTCAGTAGATTTTGGTTGTTACTATTTTATTGTTTGTTCAAGTAGTTTATACTACTAATCAAGTAGATGTCTGAATAACATAGCTGATAATATAGTGCTTCATTTTTTCCATAGCAGAATTATGTTACCGTTATATCTGTATGAACATCACCCTAGGCATCTCCCACATCCCCCCTAACTACTCAAATCTCTTTACCAATTTCAGTTGAATTTAACAAAAAGTTCAGCACCTGCCATTCAGAGAGAGGAATAAAGACAGACGTGCTACTACTGCCTCTGCTGATGGTAAGACAAGGTGGTCTCATTCCTTATCCACTCAGTCCTTGTGAGCAGGGTGGGCTGGGCCACTAACCAGGCACGAGCCTCTCAAGCCGCATGCAAGGTCCCCGACCCATCAGTGACACGGATCTCAGGCCATAAAGATGGATGTGGGAGAGGGTCCCGAGGGCATCTGGTTGTGATGAGGATCTGAGGGGTTGTGGGGCTCAAAGAAGTAAAGGGCCAGAGCTGTAGGTATTAAAGGAGGAGAGAGTGGGGAACTAGACAAAACTGAGGGCATGATGTTGTGATGTTGTACAAAGCACACAAGGACGGAGACAGATGTGGCAGGGAGAGGAAACCAGGGGTTTCAGGAGAGCCTTCATTGTGTGAATGACAGATCTGGACTCCATAGGTACCTTCAATTTCTCTGTTCAGGGAACAACTTGTTATGATCATGCCTGATAGGATATTTGGTGTAAGTCTGTTTACACTGGCACCATACCAAGTCTGCGGGTTTGCTGGTATTCTCTGAATCCAAGGGTATGCTGACCTTCTATGTCCCATGTTTTCCTTTGTAAAATTCAGATGTACCAACAACCAAGTTTACGGGAAAAAAGTCAAGTTGTTTTAGTGAAACCAGAGATTCTAGTATAAAGGTTAGAAATGGCTTCAAAAGAAACAGCTTCTTATACTTTCTTAGAAATCCTGATTTTTACAACTAATACTACCTTCTATTCATTTTCCAGACATATAAACAGACTATTATTTAGATTATAGAAACATTGAGGATTTAATCTCAAGTTTTTTGAGGAGTTTTATTTGAGAAGTTATGATTTTGTAAACCTAGGTCAAAGGTTTTATTTTAAATTGGTTGCTCTTGTCAATACTTAGAAGCAGTTGCTGGGGAGAGATTCTGTTCTCAGCTCTGCCAGTGATTCCTCATGGGACCATGACATTTAAATTTCATGCTTTCTCACTCTAATCCATCTGTAAAATGAATGCAATAGGCAACTTCATGAAGTTGTTGGGAAGACTCTTTAATGCCTGACAAGCATTTTGATGTCACCCCACAGTTGCTTGTATAAGCAGAGTATGGAAATTATAAATGCTTTTTAATTCCTATTTCCTTTTCTCAGCCTAGTCTTGGTTTCGTGTCTTTTTGCTGCAGCCTTGTCACAAAATACTCTGATTTCATCCTGTGGAATCTATTTCATTTGTGCTAGATCAGAACAACAAATGGGTTTGTCTTTTATAGCACAGATGCAGTACTGTGTGTTTTCTAGGAATGTATCTCTTCCACAATTAACTTTTTCTGGCATCTTACCAGATTTTACTGCTGTAAAATTTAAAGAATCTGTAATCCACGTTGTACAGATATACAGATTTCATTTAATTAAATGGAAATTACACTGCATTGACTATTTTTCTCTTAAAAACTGTTGTTAGTCCAAGTTTTGAAAACAACATGAAAAACCGGTCATGAGATAGATTGAAAGCAGGATCCTGTATTTCAGGGACCTTTTTCTGTGCAACTTCAACTCTGTATTAGCTACTGGAATTGAGCCATCTTTATTAAATTAAATTTTGAATAAAAAACAAACCATACAGTATAAGCATAGCTGAACATAGTGCAATTCCACATTTTGATACTGAGAATAAAAGTAATTTTCCTGTCATATTCAACACAAAAGCTATCCTGGCTTATGCTAAATCTGTGACAACCAGAGAAATCCAAGAAAATATGAAGTTAATGCTGACATTTTCTTCTCAATGCTTTTCAACACATCGTTCTCCTAGGAAATTATTCTTTGATTTCCATGGAAAGATTTCCAGGTGCCAGGGTGAAATGAAACCTAAAACATGCAGTGAGATCAGCTTCTTACTTCTTTCCATGCAAGTCAGACTACAGGTTACAGCCATAAGCTTTATCAAAAGGACAGAATCTTCGACTGTTCAGAGCACAGCTGATATAGATTAGAACAGAGGACTGTGATTTAAAGTATTAATAAAGTGGTGGGAAGAACAGGCCCTTTCCTCCAAATCTGGGATTTCCACTCCCTTTGGGAGTAAGGCAAGTAATATACTTTACACTATTTACTCCCTGCATGATATGCTGACTTTAAAGCATCCTATCTTAAGTCTCAAAAGTTATGTACTAATGTAATAACTTAATATCTGTTGTACAGTGTCACTTTAAGTATTATACAATTGCTTCTGATTTCATTTGTTTTTAGTGATTTAGTATTGAGGCAAATGGAACAAATGTTGTTTAGTATCCTTAAAGTACCACCTCCTTCACTATCAAGTCATCAGTGCCTACCTCCAAATTGCTCGTATTGTCAGCCAGCACAGTTTGTTAACACTTCTGAAGTCTTTGGGATTTCCCCAGTAGTACATCTCATACAGACTGTAACAGCAGCCAAATAACCCATTTTTCCTGCCTCAATTCACTTTCTACATATTCTGCCAAAAGTTTGGTAATAACAGGGCTTAGAGTCACTGGTGTTCTAGGATTGTAATTACCAACTTGTTCTTTGTGCTCTTTCTGTACTTAAATTTCAGGTTTCTTTGGTACAGAGAAGTTACTTACTGCTTCTGTGGCACATAACAAAATAAAATCCTACTGAGTGACTAGGGATTCTAGATCTTGAAGCTTAATAACACCAAACTCTGATGTCCTCAAAGAAATGCGTCAGAACCATGGAACACAAAACAATACAACACATTCATGTTCACATTCAAATGAGATGGGTAGAGATGGGTAGAGATGGGTACCTACACGCAAAATTTAGGCCTTCAGTCCTCTGTTTACCCTCTAAAAGTATCTCTTTTTGGCTCAAAAACAAAACATGTTGCTGCAAATAATGTTGTTCTAGGACACTAGCCATATCAACTACCATGCCTGAGCACAGGAGAGATGCATGTCTGTACTGGCCCAAGTATGCTTAACCTTAATTTTTTCACCAAAATATCTCTTAGGTAAATTCATTTTTGCTGCTGGCCGCAGAGCTGTAGAGATCATGTTCAGCCTGTATGTTCAGCTCAGTTCCTGCCCCAGGCTTAAACCATGGTTTAAGATTTCATGAAGTGCTCTCTGCATTTTAAGGAAGAAAGATTCTTGTAAGCACAGTTCACCATTCGTGGAAGGCTTCATGCTAGAACCACCTTCTTATATTTTCTTGGAAGCCTCAAGATGTACAGTAGAGCATAGTGCTCTGTACTGGAATAAAGGGATGTAAATGAACCAAATTCAAGGCCACGTAAGGTACAAATTGGAGCAGAGGTCTGAAGAAGACTTCCAAGAAAATGCTTTAACCACCAGGCTATTGAGCATTTCAAGGAATGCCATCTCTCCTGTTGAAGAGGTTTTGATACAAAACAAGTGAGAACTGTGCAAATACCTGATTTGGGATGGTTTGCTGAACTGAAAGGCCACCAGACTAAAGCTATTTAATTACCTATTTTTGCATAGATAATTAAATAATCGCTGGAGCAAGAGCTTGAACGTAACGCTTCTTTATTTCAGGCAGAGCTCTGCTGACTGAGCTGTTGGCCTCAGTGAAAATGCACCACACGTTCCTTCCCCTCCTCCTATTCCAGCTGCACTTTATGTGAGAAAGTCCTGGCTTCCCACCTACTTGCAGACAAGGATTCTCATGGCTGTCAATGCTAAGAAGAAACAGAGGCACCTTCCTTCAGAATTAGCTGCCTAAGCCTCTTTGAGAGACAGAGTAGGATGAAAGGATTGTCACATCCTCAGGTTCTCTGGTCAATCCCATGCTTTGTGTCCCAAGAAAGGATTCCTGTCCTTTCCCTGTGCTAGGCAGACATCCCTAGCTGCCTGCATCATGACTGCAAATTCTGTCATTCAGGACAATGAAAGCTGGGAAACTTGAACCCAAACCCAAACAGGTTGACATTGCCCTCTGAGACTTCCTGCCAGTGCAAATTTCTGAACTTATTTTTTTGAGTGATGCATATAAATTTCCAGACATATTTGAGACTTGTGCTGAAAAAAGTTAAGAGTGTAAGATAAAATAATTCTAACACGTGGCTCCAATGCTCCGTTTTGGCTAGGCATAATTAAATTAGAATATTTTATTACTAAATGGACACTGAGATTACAGAATTACTATCCACTCATAATATTATTTTGCAACACTTTTATTGAAGCCACCCTTCACTAATTAAACTCCTATTGGGGAAAAATAATAGGAAATAAAAACCAGACTAACAAATCAAGATAACCTGTTCTTTAACAGTTGTCTTTTTCATATGTGAGCCAAAATCTCTGACCTAAGTTATGGACCTGTTATAGATCTTGCAAGCCCTTAATCAAAACCAAAAGGATTTGTGTGATATCAAAATTAAAATCAGGCTGAAGATAACTAATGTCCATGTTGATGTTGTTTTTCATTTGAAAAATATAACTGATTATCCAGAATTAATTGTAACAGGTGTTCCAAACAGAAAATGTGTTTACTATTGATTTATGCATTTTTGCCCTGAACCATGAAAAATTCATATTTATAATGCAATATGACATTTGCTATCCATCAATTTTATTGCACATTGTTTCACACGCACTCAGCAGACGAGGCACTGCACAAGCCACAGTCAGTGCGTCTACACTCAGTTTTAAAGTTCATTTGGGGAACAGGAAGATACTGCAGGGTCTCTAAATTGTATCCAAACACAGACCCACAGTCACCCTATGGACTGCCTGCAAGCTGCCCATCTGAGGGTACCTGTCTTTCATTTTCCAGAGGGCATTTCCAATTACACGTCCACCTTACAGAGCTTGCTTTCACTTACTTTCACTTGCTTTCAGTCTGGTCTTGGAAATGGCTGCAGATACCCTGTAAAAACTAACCCAGAACACCTTAGAGAAAGATAACCTTAGCTATGAAAACACAATGACATGATGCTTGCTTCTGCAAGGACAACATGCACACATCCCTGTGGCATGTTACTGCAGTAGGGTTTCAGTGCAGATGTGTGCATCTGTCCTTCCCAGAGAGCAGCAGCAGGACCTATGACAATTGTGACAGTGAATAGATCAGACTGAAAAACTGACTCAGCAGAGACGAGTAAACCAAAACCCCCAACACCCTGAGAAAAAAACCTTCTACTTTTATCCTGCAAAACAAGCAAAAGAGTCTCACGTGGTGCATTCCATTTCCAAGAGCAGGGAAAGCTGCCTTAGAGGGGGTTTCAGTAGCAGTAAATCCATGCACATTACTGGAAGAAATACACCTGACAGCTGATTTTTTTCCCCTCAAAGATACCAGACTGCAGTATTTCAATCTTTTTTCTAAAATGCTTCTTTCTCTATATTAAAAAAAAATGTTGAATTGTAAATGAATTCATAAATAATTTCCAGAAAACTGGAATTAATTAATTTGAAAAACAACTAATGATGTTGAAAAGCTACCAGGCACTACACCAGAGGATCCTAAAGCTGTTGAAAACCTCCCAATGGGCTTTCAGGTCTGTACAGACTCAGGTTGTTACAGTGGCAGCCTGAACCTGATGTCCCCATGGACGAGCCCTGTTCCACAGCACAAAAAGAGATCAGTGACTAAAACATCCAGTTTTCTCTCAGGTAATGTGGCAAATACCCATGTGACCCACTGAAAAAAAAAAAAAATAAAGGCTTCCTTGGGCAATTATAACCAAGCCCAACCAGTTTGCGTATATTTTTACTATATTGTGCTAAAAGGGCGTGGTTGTATTACTGTGATATTTAATGTTGTTGCTTATTTGGGAGAGTACAAAAAATACGGTTTTCAAGTATGAAGAGATCTAAAATGAGACCTTATCCCTTATTCATGAGAGACAGATGTTATTTTTGGCTTCATAGTTTAATGAATACCATATTATGTTCTTTATAACCTTACACCAGAAATAACATACTTCTAGCGCTCATGAACTTCAAATCACTATCAGTAAAAGCTTCTATTAAAATCCAGAACTTCTCTCAGTTTTCACTGCAAATGCTTTAAGCTGTCAGCTATAGCCCCTATTATGGCAGGATTTTTTACCCTGAAAAGACATAATCCTTAGGAGTGAGCTAGTTGAGATTGAAAATTGCAATATTATTCCTATTGTGTGTATCATATTTAATTTACTCATTTGATGCCTTGATTTTTTTGTGTTAGTGTTTTGGTTTATGGCCTTCTAAAAGTAAAAATACTGCATCCTTTTAAAATTGCTGTTACACTTCTGTTTACTTTCACTGATTTGGAGCAATGCCTGCCAGTAAGTATGAGCTGAAACTAATTACCATCAGCACAAAATCTCCAAGCTGAACTGGGATGCTGACAAAAATGCAACCAGAAAATGAATAAAATGCTTCTTGGGAAGCAGAGATCAGTTTCACCAGCCAGTGACTACAGTGAAAAATAAAACCCTGCATATAGTTATTCTTAGCATTTCATTTCTGTATGGATAACTTTCTTCATACAGTAAGGGTTGCAGCTAAAACTGCTTGGTTTAAGCCAGCTACAAAAGATTTTGTGATGCCTCTGTCAGCATGTACAATAGGATTTTTCTCACTGCATCTAATACAATGGCTTGAAACAAATAAGGCTGTTCTAAGAAAGATCCTTAAAATCTAAAGTTTCAGTCATCTGTCCCAGCTTCATGTATGAGAATGCAGCAGTATATCTCCCAAACAGGTAACCACAAAACCACCCTGAGCTTCCCAAGCGTGTAGTACAAATCAACAGGATTTTGGGTATGGAAAAGGTAAAATACCCTTGCAGCCTACCACCAACTCAGGCTTTGCGAAACTGTCCAAATTATCACTTACGTTCTCACAGCCATAATAGAGCCCTTCTATCCACCACAGATCCTGAACACCTTTCAGCTACAGCAACCTGCTGCTTCACACAGGAGCCCGCCAACAAGAGTGTTGAGGTCAAATGCTGCTTCAAAAGCTTTACTAGGAAATACCAAGGTGGCAAGGGACACCAAGAAACTGGAGCAATACAGTATTAAAACAAAAATCAAACTTATGAGCTGGCCATGCCTCCTATTGCACAACTGGGCTGAGCTGCATTTCCACAGCAGTAGGGGAAGACAAATATCTGGCACTCCACCTCATGATTAGCCTGGTTACAGCACGAGTCAGCACGTCACAGAGCAAAAGGGACGTGATGAGAGCAGATCCCATGTTGTTACCTCTCCCACAGAAGCCGACACTCTGTTGACAGTAAAAAAAAGTGCCCAACAACACATTTCTTCCCAGGGCAAACAGAGCTGCTAGATGTGTGGAGCACGCCCATGACAAAAGGCATCTGCAAAGACTCACAGCAGTCCACATGTGCCAAATTCTGGGAACAGTAAGGAGGGCCTCAATTTACACAGGAAAGTGTAAAATTACAGCCTAGTGCAGGACGACCATTTCTCCTGGGCACCTTACCCTCCTTTAATTTTTTCCTAGACAAAGGAACAGCTGTGACTTTAGCCAAAAGTTCCTCCTGCTCTGTATCTTGTCTCTGATGGTAGCCTGGCAATCAAGAAAAATAAAGGTTAGCAGCAATACCAGTAATTATTTGAATTCGGCATACTGTCAGTGGGAAAAGGGAGTCAAATGCAAAGTCTGCCCTACCTTTAGGAAATCCACACACTTAGAATAATTGTCTGGCAAAAGAATGTATCTCTGAATGCATATGTGAAAACCAGCAAAGGAAACTAAAGTATTACTGGCAGCAAAAAACACAGGTTAAAGCTGTAGACAAGTGACTTTAATGCAGCTGAAGAGAAGACAATTTATGGTGTTTAGACTACACCAGTGCTGGCATTGACAAATTGTCTGAGTAGGCCAAAAAACCACTCACAACTTGGGTAAATTTAAATATGTCTGCACATGCACATGAACGACTTTGAATGTTTTATTATAATTCCTTCCTTTCCTTTTTTGATATTTCATACATAATATAATTCACTTTTCCTGACTACTAACCTGGAAATGTAAATAATAAAATACCACAAAATGCTTTGAAGTCGTAATGTCAGTGAAAAGTGCTCATAAAATATCTTCAACTTTTATTATTGTTTGTGCTCTTTTATCTCAAAAATCATCAAATTGACTTTTTCAGATACCTTGAGATTTCCTTATGTTTCCTGCACTCTGCTCCTGATGGTCAAGTTTTATCTGCAAAAAAACCCCTGCTTTTACAGTTCCATTAAAATTAGATAAAAGTCAGAAACATACAGCTAGGGTATGCCGATACAGAAAACTTTCAAGTCTCATAAAAGGGAAAAACAACATATTTCTGTAGGATACTGCCAAGAAAGAGCAGGATACTGAACAGGGAACACCAGTATTGTTCCTTCACAGTGCTGATTTGCATTGGATGATCATTTGTCCCCCAGGTTTTTTTCCTATTACATATTTTCCTTTTATCCTAGTGTTCAGAATGTTTGCCGGAAAAATGCAAGGTGTAGGAGCCAAAATACTGTCGGGAGAGCTGGCAATTCCTTCAAACATTTCATCACACTGTCTCCACTTGGGAGACTTGGGATAAAATTCTTCCCTGGTTGACTGAGCTGATGCAAGGATTAATCTATCAGTATTTTAGGTATTTTTCAAAAGGACAAGTTCCATATAGATTACAGTCCTGCAGACTGAGCCTACAGTCCTGAGCCTGCAGCTTTTACTTTTTGGGTTATATTTTGTAAATAGTATAATAGAGCTGCTCTGCAGAATTAGATAACTACATATCATCAAAGCCCTATAGTGTGGTGGCAATAACTTCTTGTAGTGACAACTTCCCACTTGTTATGAACCAGTGGGAGCCCTGTCCTTTCAAGACGAGGCTGTAACAGATGGGAAAACAGCTTCAGCACAGAGAGATTCTGCACACAGTTAGGCACTGAATTCTCAATCGATTCAGGAAAATGGGGATTATATTCACATGGTACAGTAGAGAGTGAGGCAGAGAACTCAAAGTTAGAGTCAAACGTGCTAGCACGTACTCACAGAATGGAGCAAAGTAGTGCAGAAACCATACTTGGACCCTCAAACCAGACATCTCCTCAGCATATCATGGGCCTGATACTAATTAGACTGGCTGTGAGGCTCGTAGCCAAAAGACACTGCATCATGCCAGCCATATTGCTTTTGACTGCAAAGTTTCATAGTTCACTGCCTGAGGCACTTAAAAGATTCTATAAGTGCCTCTCAACATGTCTAAGCAGATTCAGGTACCCAGGTTTTAAGTAAGGGGTAGTTCCAGGACCTCTACTAATGCTGCTTCTTGAACTTAAGTTACTCAAAAAATTTGTGTTTTCACTGATATAAAACAGCTGGAGCCATGACTGAGGCTGAAAGGAGAGGTAAGGATGGAAGATGACAGATAAAAGGGAGAAAGCCAAGTCAGTTTTAGGATCTGGAAGGAATTGGGAACTGTATAACTCAGCCACCTGCATCTTTGGAGGAATAGTTTTAAACCCAGAAGCAGTCCTTGATGGATGGACAGTTACTCTAGCTGGAAATGCATCCCACAACAGCAGTTTCATACCCTCCCTGGGCAGCTGTCTTTTTTGTTCCATTCGTCTAACAAACTCTCCCTGCTCAATTTATATTTTCATTCCTGCTCTATCCATACATAATTACTTCTACCATCCTTGTGGATTAACATGAACAATTATGCTGCTTCTCCTTGTAAGACTGTTTTGATGTGAGATAGGCAGGTCCCATGTTCCCATCAGTCATCTCTGCATTACATATTCTCACTTCTTTTCCACACAGGTCTTCATTTCCAAAACATCTATCGCATTAGCTGTTCTCCTTTGATCTCTCTCCAGCTTGTCTGGGACTCTTTTAAAACATGTTGCCCAGAATTGAGCACAGGATTGTAAATCATGTGTTGACTACAGCAAGCTAGGAACACTTGCCTCACATGTAATACTCTTGGTAGTTCAATGAAGTACAAGAGTAGCTATTTTTCTCATTAGTACTGCACTGTTTACCAATTCAAATCACCATCCACTATATTCCCCAGATACTTCACTATGAGTTAAACACATATCCCAAAAGATTTCCCTCATTCTATGTTTATTTTTTATGTGAAACATGCTATTGTTTGCATTTAAAACTTGGCTTGATTGACTTCAGTCTACTTCTACTCTTATCTTTGATATTGTATTTTTTAACTACAAAGCATTTATTACTCTCTTCAGACTATTTTTACAAAAAGGTAGTAATGAAGATTCTAGGAAACATTGAAACTCCCACGAGTACAGAGTTCTCATACATCAGCAAATCCTGGTAACGAATAAATAGGGATTATTGGTTACATTTGTTTAAATTTACTTTAGTCTGAACAGACTAGGGTCTCACTATGGCAGCTATAGCTCCACCACATACCTGAGCTTTTCAGAGGAAGATTTCTCAGAAGAAAAAAAAAAACACAAAACAATATGGGCGCTTAATTTCTTTCCTTAAGATAACCACCAAACACATAATTTTGCATGTCATGAGTCATTTGTAACAAACCCACATTATCTTCTCTTTGTTGTCTTATTTTCCTCTGTTAACATTTCCCTGTGCTCTCTGTAACTGTAGTATTTAAGGATTCCAATGAGTGAGAAAAAATATATGAGTTTTTTTTTATTCTGTATAAATCAACAAGAAGTGGGTTAATTAAGCCAAAACTTGGTGTCTTTCAGTAACTGAGCTAACACATGCAAAGCTACCTCCATATCTCTACATTGCAGATCAGCCTGGAATACACACAGAGGAGATCTTGTTATCCTTAAGTACAGACACAGAACACAGAATAAAGTAGATTTCCCTCAATCACTGATAGATAACTGAGCATTCCTAAATTAAACACACCTCCTGCTTCTCTCTCTTCTCAATGTGATCACCACAAACTTAGAGCCTTCTCAAAATGAGAAATTTTGTAAAGCATTTATAGTGTTTCATTCTGTATCTGCCAGCAGAGAAGTCCAGCAAAAGACAGGCTTCAGAGTCCAGACTCTTCTAAAGCACTTGTTGTGTTCATCAATTTTCATTTATTTCTGGCAGAGAAAGCTAACTATGAAACAAAGCTTAAAAAGTGGAAAGAGTAATACCAGATAAAAACAAAACATGAAATACATCTGCTGAAACAGAGTGTGGAAAGAAGGCCAACTGATTGAAGAGTTTGGGGATGATGTAAAACTGAAGGACAAAATACTCATATTGAAAATCAAGAGGAGAAAGGAAAACAAACTGGGTCAGTAACACAAACCAGATTGTCACTAGGATCAAAGTCCAAAGCTCTAGCAGACAGATAAAAACCTTTGACAAATAACCCTTAACAATGCTGGTATGACCTGCAATTTGAAAGAAACTGTTCGCTCTGGAATGAGGTGGATATTGCTATTGAACAAGAGACATGATGAACAAAGACTGCAGCTAAGCAAAGTCTGCACTTCAAATTAGATGGATATGCCTGAGGTTCACCATGATAGAAAACCAGACCACTAACCAGCAATACATGCTCATCAAGGGTTTTGGGTTTTCAGCCCAGACAGGCATATAATACTAGAGTTTAGGCAATATGCTGCTCACATCTTCAAAGAAAGCACCAAGACTCTTGTTTTGTCCAAGAAGATGTCAGACAGACCTAACACTGGTCATTGGAGACAAGAGAGTCTCAGGATAGAAAATAATTCTCACAAATAAACTCCTTGTTTTTGAAAACCAGCTGTGCTGGTTGATTACATGTGAACTTCAGCCAGACCCCGTAAGATCCTAGCTAAGTTACAGGAAACTGTTTATGAAGTCCAGTAAGAGTGAGAGAGACTGAATTAATCTAATGTACTGGTCTGACAAAGCTACTGAGGAGCTGCATCAAAAATGTGCTTGGAAAAAAATGTGAGAATGGGACTAGAAATAAGTAAGGCCAAAAGGAAGTACTGAAAGCAATTAACGGTGAATGAAATTACTGACTATTCAAACCATATCTCTTTAGAAACCTTCAAAAAGAAAAGTCTTTGGGATCAAAGAATAACTGGAATTGCCAGAACACATAACATCCTTAAACAATCTCTGAACAGCAGGAAATGGGACCTCTGGGCATTACAGATTCCATCAGTGTCAGAAAAACCCTAGACCTAAGCTTAGGTATGATTTTTTTCTTTCCTGTTGCTACATTTCCTCTGCCTACCCCGCTCTTGACTACTACCTCCTTCACACCTTGTTTCCCTTTGCTATGTCTCACTTTTTAGCCATTTGCTTTGGAAAAGTCCAATTTAGATAGCTCAGAGTTGTTTTACAAACCACTGGCCTCATCCAGAGTCTTCAGAGAAAAATCAAAGCTGTGCTGAGTGAACTATTGAGTTTGCCAAGTTTTGTAGTGACTGTAGCTTTGTCTCTCTGGAAGTCAGAAACTCGAGTCCATGTTTGCTATTTCTATACTCTTTTCTGCCTCCTTCATCTGCTTATCTTTCTTTGCTTTCAGAAAAAATTCAGATTTTAACAATAGCAGAAGCATCAGGTCCAGCCACAGAACCATATTGTGTGTTCTTTTTCCCCAAATGGAAAGGTTTATATGTCAAATTTGAAAGATTATTGAACAGAAGATTTCCTTAGACAAATTCAGTCATCCACAGTTTAAGTGGAAAAGAATCTCAATGAAACAAAGATTTCTTCTACTTTCAAATAACCTGTCTCCTTGTCTATCTTTTAAGGTCAAAAAGATTTTGAGAGGTTCTTAGGGATAGCATCCTCAGACCACAGCCTCATGGATTTTAGGAATCTCCATCCTCAGCAGTGAAATACAGAACTACCATGGATCCACATTGGTGTAGCCTAAAGTGAAGTGTAGCACCAGTTATGCTAGCTCAGTCCAAGCACCCCAGGGTGCTGCTGCTCCACAGCTAACCAGCCCTGACTTCCAGCAGCATCAGACTAACAAGCGAGAGTAGGTTCACATTAACCCAGTGCTGCAATTATGTTCTGTCTGCTCCCAGCTCAGATTTGGGTCCTAATTTTGAGATTTGTAGAGATTTGCATCCCTGCAGTAGCTGCAGATCTCTGCAGAACAGAGATGTATAAAGTTCTTGCATATACCTGATGTTATCCAGAACCACCTGCTGCTGTACTGAGAAAAAATCTTATCCTTTTCAAACATAGGAAAGGAGAAAATGTGGGCATTTGCTGACTGGGTCATCATGATTGCTACAAATAAGACTCAGCTCTGCTATGTCTCTTCTTTGGATAACTTAGACTCAATTGTAATCAAGAGATTGATTCTCTGAGGCTGTCCCCATTTTAAGTTAACCTTTAGTTCTGATTCTGTGCTCTTATGTGGTGGTTTTATCCCTGTAATGAAGGGAGCTGCTCAGAGAGGCAGAGGGCAGAGTCCTGATCTCCTTTCTAATATAGATTTTATTTCAAAGCATTAATCAATTTCTGAATATCAGAAAAACAGGAATTTTCATTCTTACTGCCCTGTTACCTTCTTTTACCAGTATCTTTTCAAAGATAAATTCAAAATCCTTCCCTCCTACTTACTCCAAAAACATCTGGAATTAGGCCTCGGAATTAATATCTCAAAATTATAGTGCAGATCAGTGTTCTGCAATGCAAACAACTTTTAGCTGTCACGTATCCCAGCTTGAACACAAAATTCTGCACACCTTCTGACAACCAGGGCTGTTAATATGAAAAAAAAGTCTTTGTAAATGACTTTATTTCTTTACTACATACATCTTCTTTAGAAATACACTGTAACTGTTGCAACCAAGTTACCTCCTAATTTTTTCCCCAAAATATCTCATCTACTGCCACGGATCAGTAGTCCAGAGGTTGTTACTAAAGACTGGAATGGATACAGATCCTAATTGAAACCTCACTGAAGTTAAAGAGATTCTTTCCTTTTTTGCATTGTTTCTGGAACAGTGTCATTACTGAGGCTTTTATGCTAAGATTTCATCTTTACACAATAGGCCAACATCAAACCTGCTGCAAGTATAATTCTTACAATTTTATGTTGGCAACAAGATTTAATGAATATGATGCAAGCAAATGTGTTTATTGGTCAGGTTGAGTTTCCACAAAATTGTGAGGTCCATGTTTTCCAACTTGTAAATCATTTGTCTTTTAAAAATAAAAGAAACAGGGGTAATTGCAGTTCAAGAAAAAATATTAGCAAACCAGTTTATGCAACTGTTACTATGATGCACTTCAATCTACTGAAGCAAGGTTTAGATAGCTATCATTGTCCAACTTCAGGAAATAAATCTGAATGGAAACTCAATATTATTGTATTATGTGTTGTACCATTAACTCTAAACTGATCAGATTTAGTTTCTAATGGAAAGCATTCCAGTGCTGCTTGAGATGTCAATAAGATCATCTGTAATAAATAATCTTTTAGATATCATAGAGAGTAAATAGTCTAACTTAGGGGATGGAAGAATGAGTGAAGATTTCAGACTCTACATGACAGCATCCATCTTGTGAAACCTAAAAAAAAAATAGTTACCCAGCTAAATAAAAAATTCATTAAAGTCAAAGAATTTCTGTGACATCCTCCCCAAATGGGTGAAGACAAAATCAAAACCCCTTCTCTTCTTTATTTCTTATTATCTGCATTACAACTGCTGAAGTCATTGCTCCAGCAGAGATTAAAAAAAAAAGAAAACACAAAAGAGGAAAGAGAGCTATGTAGATAGATGATAGATAGATAGATAGATAGATAGATAGATAGATAGATAGATAGATAGATAGATAGATAGATAGATACTCATTTTGGAAAACAGCAGAATAATTATAAGCTTTGGTTGTGAATCCTTATATGGTTACTTTGTTGGTATGCTGACTGTGAGAAGAACAGAAAGAAGAGAAATAATTCAATTCCTTGATAATTTTTGTTTAATACTATATATTTGTATCATAACATTCATTTGAGGCTTCTTCTACCTTCCTGAAATGGTCAGGAAAGTACTAGTTTCCCTTTTTTTAATAAAATTTGACATGTTTATTCTTTTCCCTTCAGTCTTTCAAATATTGGAGACAAGTCACATCAAAAAAATATATAGACCAAGGCATTTGAATGCGGTATTGATTTTGTACTGTTGCAAGATCTAAATTCAGTACAGGGTGTGTGCCTTATGGTCTCTGATAGAGAAAGACACATGGACTAAAAAATCTTCTGGACTAAACATTTCAGATGTGGTTCCCCAGCCCTGTGGAAGTCAAGACTCAGTGATACGACCAGTCCCTTTCTTCCATTCTGCGTTCATGTCCTTCAAGATACCGAAGGACTTGCATTAATATACTGACTTCATTGTAGAATCATAGAATACCCTGAATTGGAAGGCAACAATCAGGATCACAGACTTCAATTCCTGATCCTCCCCAGGACACCCCAGCAGTCACACCATGTGCCTGAGGGTGTTGTCCAAATGCTTCTTAAACTCTGTCAGAGCTGGGCGCTGTGACCATTTCTGTGGGGAGCCTGTTTCAGTGCCCACCCACTCTGGGTGAGGAACCTTTTTCTGATATCTACTCTAAACCTGCCTTGACTCAGCTTCATGCCATTACCTTGAGTCCTGTCACTGGTCACTAGAGTAGCAATACCAAGGTGCCAATCCTAGGATGTGAAACAAGGTTCTTCTGGTCCACCAAGGCTGAAAGAGAGTAACAAACCTCATAAGGGAAGCTGACAACAATGGTGGCAAAAGCAATAAAATGCAAAATGGAGGAAAGAGTTAAATGTAGTGAAAATAGTATCATAAAAAGACTACTGGCTATGGTGCAAAGCAGAACTTTATGTGGGTACCTGTTGCATTGTCCGGTACAGCTATAATCTGAGAATCATTGTCCTGAACTTTACAAATAGCACTCACCCAACCAAAGATAATATTAGGAAACACAAAAAGAGGAGTGGAAAATAATGCTGAGTATATTGTAATGCTGTTACATTTCGGTATGTCATGCCCCTAGCTGGCATACTCTCTCACAGACTTACGTCTTTGGCTCAAAAAGACACCCAGGCTTTTTATAGCCCTAGAGTTCAGCTAATGAGACCTAGGTGAACTGGGTAACAAAACAAATCAGACAGTTCATTGCCCTGCAGTCTGACATAGCCTCTCACACTCCTCCTTTGTTTGGGGTTGGAAGGTCACACACTGACACTCTCATGCTATCCATTTTATCACATCTACAAGCCTTAAAGTTGTTTCCAGAAGACCTTAAACACAGTACATTTCAAACATTTAACTAAATTCTGCTTTACATTAGGCTAAACTGTGAATCACTTAAGTAATTTCGTAACATCTTGTCTTGAAAAATACATGCTGCAAATTGACACCATTTCTAAGTTTGATGTAGAAATAATAATAGCAACATCTACATTTGTCAAGTCAAATCTCTTAGTCAGAAAATCTCTGTGTTCCCTGTTGAAAAAGTGGTGAAGATCCTGTTTGTCTACCAAGCACTTTTGGGAACTCAAATACCCTCTTTCACCGCTGGACCCCCACAAAAGCCAAGGAAAAATTGTCAGAGTGTCACTAGAACTGCCTAATCTGACCTGTGCAGCAGATTTTGCATTGAGCATGAGGTGCTCAAGAAGGGTATATCCTTATCAACACCACAAGATGAGAAAGGATGTATGTTTCCAGGGATAGGACATCCACCATATATGTGGGCAAGCTGTGTCAGGTTTTACCACCCCCATTGTAAAAAACTTCTAATGAATAGCTAATCTAAATCTAATCCTTCAGTTTAAAGCCCTTAGCTCTTGTCCTAATACAGCAGGCCCTGATAAAAACTTGTCCTTGTCTTTCTTATCACCCCCTTCAAGTACTGGAAGGTGTTATCCGATCTCCCCAGAATCTTCTCTTCTCCAGGCAGAACAACCTCAATGCTCTCAGCCTGTCCTCATAGGAGAGGTGCTGCAGCCCCCTGATCATCTTTGTAGCCTCTGGACTCCCTGCACCAGGACCATGCCCTTGTTGTGTTGGGTACACTGGACCTCAATGCAGTGCTCCAGGTGGGGTCTCACACTGACAGAGCAGAACGGGAGAATCACCTCCCTCAACGCTGCTCTGGGTGCAGCTCAGGACACATCTGGCTTTCTAGGCAGCAAGAGCACATTGCAAGTTCATATCCAGTCTCTCATCCACCAGCAGCCCCAAATGCATCTCCTCAGGGCTGCTCTTGAAACATCCATTCCCCAGTCTGCATTGATAGCAGGGGATCCACAAGTGTTCCAAGGTGTCCCTCCACAGGACAAGCTCACTGCTTTTGGTGTGCTGTAGCCCAGATCAGCTCATGCCTGGCCCTGTGCCTGGCACAAAGCCCTGGACATTTACCTGTGCCACGCATCCCAGCCCAGCAGGTGTGTCAGGGGGCTGGTTTACACAGCTCAGTGTGGTGATGGTGACAGGGGGGCTAGTGCAGCCCTGCCCACCCTGTGTGTGCCTCCTGTGTCCAGTCAAGGACACCCTGGTGCAGACTGTGCATTCCTAGGTGCCCTGGATGGACGGTCACTAAATGGCCTTGGGTGACCTAAACAGGCTGGCTGCAGGCTCCAGAGAGAACTCAGGCACTGTCCCTACACCAAGCATCAGCCCCCAGTGAGAGGCTGGGGGGTTCCTGCATGGGGAAGTATCAGTGGGGCATTTTTTCTAACACCTCAAAGACTGTTAAAGTCACCACATGGCTGCATGCCTTCCTAGTGGGATTGGGACTTCATGACCATTCTTCATGTGCACGTGTGTTTCCTGCAGCAAAACCCACATCTCTCTTTCTCACAGCAGCAGAGCAGGA
Organism: Rhabdornis inornatus; assembly: GCA_013397075.1. NCBI lineage: Eukaryota > Metazoa > Chordata > Aves > Passeriformes > Rhabdornithidae > Rhabdornis > Rhabdornis inornatus. The sequence continues at coordinate 24,522 of VWZS01004208.1, forward strand.
ATTTTATTTGTTTCCTATCAACCTTGGAAAAGGCCTCAGGCCAAAACCTCCCTTCACTTTGGGAGGGGGCATATAGAACACGCAGAACTAGCAGTCCTAGTAGCAGAGAGGAAACAGCACTCTTCCAAGTGCAAAAATGAGGAGCAATTTGACAGACTCTCATTTCTACAGTTGCCTCCAGGTGTGGGTGGATGAGCAGAAAGCCATGTGATGATGTGAAGATTTTGCTGTTCTTTCCCCCCCTATTAAAGTCACATTCTGTCAGCCCAATCCTCAGCTCTTGGGAAAAGTCTCATTAATTTCATTTTCAGAATATAAAAGAGCAGATAATCACAAAGCAAAACTCATTAGTGAAGTTTAAAAAGGGAGCTAATTTAAGCAGCATTTACTTCTCCACTCTGCAACACAGTTCTTAGTCGGTTCAGAATTAAGGGTAAATGAAGAAAATATTTCCAGCAGTGAAGAGGAGTTTGCAGCATACCATTAAATTTGCCTGTGGCATTCCAAACCAAAATCTTTTGCTTGATGTATACAGCTTACTGAGAGCTTATCACAGGAATCCCCATGCATGTCTGCACAAAGAATTGCTATGGACCTATATACATAACTATTTAAAAATGCATGCGAGGGGGTTGTGTAATCTTCCATTTCCTACACCATCTAATCAGAGCTGTGATCCTCGAGGTCAAATTATTGGAGGTAGATCCAATCAGAGAGTTAACCCCCGCAGATCAGGCACCAAATACCTGGCCTCTTAGCATCTGGCTCCTTCTGTGAAATTCAAAACCCAGAGCTGGGTGCTAAGCCTCCCTTCATTGAGCACATGCAGTTAGACCTCTCAGAAGGGCCATCCAAGAAAGCACATGTAGAGCGGGAGCCACTTGGAGCTGGAAATGTTAATTGCAGGAGCGTGGCCCAAATTCTTGTACCCTCTCCAGGGCTGCGGCATCTGCCCATGTCAGAGCTCCAAATAGAGCCTGACCCTGCTCCCTCCCACCAGCAGGCAGCTTTCATCAGGCTTCTGTTTTCTTTCTAAAACCCAGGCAGGATGCTCAAGCAGTGTTGGCATCCATGCAGATGTCATCCCCTGGAGCTGGTAGCAGGGTACCCGAGGGAGGCACATGGGTGCATGGGCTCCTCCATCAGCTGGGGGAACAAATTCTGCCTCCCAGCAAAGCTGCTTCGCTGCAGGTGTCTTGGATGATGTGAATCAGATTTCCATAGCTTTCTCTGGAAATCCCAACCTTTATGATGACTCCAGCAGCAGTCTTAGCGCTTTGGGTGTGTACAATGCATATGGATGGAGTTTCAGCAATACACAAGGACTGACTTCCTATGGCCACCCATATCCTGAAATTATCCAAGACTCCTGTGAACTTTCATTTACTCTTGTAGATATCAGATACACCATCCTTGCAAAGAACTCTCTAGCTGTAATGCAAGTTTCACCTGCTTGAAATCAAGTGACCTCTCTCTGAATTTTGTTGAATAAAATAATAGCATTCATCGATGATTTGGGACAATCCATCCAAATACATTGTGGCCCTTTTCAATTCTCTCTTGTCAGTTGTACAGTTTTCCCTTTTGATCACAACACACACACAAACACCTGTGCAATAACTGCCATTGTTTTTAAACAGCAATATATTTTATGACATGTAACAGAGTTACAGCTAACCTGTCATAAGATGTGAGTTAAAAAGAAAGTGATATCCGATATTGTAGTGATATTTGATGTTAAGCGTATGTCCTTAAAACATATCTTAAAACACATCTTCTTGTGAAGAAATTATTCTTTTAGCAGTGAAATTCATTTTCATCAATATTATCTCTGAATCTGAAATAAAACATAAAAGGGCATGGTAATCATTTTTCAAAATGTGAACTACATGTCTATCAGAATTTATGTCCACAGACATTAGTGGTAAAATACTGCTCTGAATTGTAACTCTAACATGTATGTACGGTGACATCATATTTCTGTTTTTTACGTTTGCTTTGAGCACCTGCACCCAAATTCCCTATTGTGAAATCAGCTGAAGTTGATATAACATAACAGATAATTATATTTAGGCTCAGAAGGAAAATAATGAGATTCAGATTACATGGCAGAAAATAAGAACTCCCGTTAGATCTGAATAATTCAAAATAGATTTTGACTTTTAAAGTCTTAAGGCATGAAAGTGGATTATTGAGAGAAGTTTTTTTGAGTCTGAAAATACTACTTAAAATTTTTAAGTGTTGCTTCACTGGGAAAAAAATCTGGAAAATTAATGATTATTTACACTCTGCAGCATTGCTATACAGGAGTAGTTCAAGAAGTTCCATGGAAACCTCAAATGCATAATTCCAAAATAAGTTACATTGGAATGGAATTTAGCAAAATATGTTCCCAGACATGTGGCAGGAGATAGCACACACCTCTCAACTCCATACCACTTGCAAGTCAAGAGTCTTACTTTCCAGAGAGAGGTACTGCAACTCCTTGCTATTAAAAAGAGAAAAACAAAGTGAAATTAAAACCAGGGACAGAATGTGAAGAAAGATATGCTTGTTAATTTTGCAATAGCAATCCCAAAAGGAAAATGCTGGCAAATTCCTGAAAATTTGTGAGCACACTGAAAAGATATGCTGGGGCATGGACACAATAACCCTTTAGGCAGAGCAACCACCTAGAGAGTGCGCCCTGCCACCAACATGTGGCACTATGGCTGGGGAAAGAGATGATGTTTCTGGTAGACAAACGTTTTGGTTTTTTCCATGAAATGGCATAAAAGTGAAAATATGTCTTTTCAAAACAAGTTTATAACAATGGAGCAGATGAAACAGTTACAACCAGATACTTCAGCACCTCTTCCAGAAGAGAAGAGCCACTTTTGCCATAGTTCAATCCTTACACCACTACGAAAAATATTCAAGTCCTCTTTGCTAGGCAGCTTCCTGCTAAAGTCCTATCAGTTTAATGCTTTCCACTACTCATGTCTGCTAGACTTTCCTTATCTGAAGGCCCCCTTTGACTGAAATGGAATGAAAGAAGAAAGCCAAGATACACACAGGATGTCTCTATCTGAAAAAGTAGGAGCAGGTAGATAACTTCTATCACATATCCAGGCACTGAGCCAAATTTTCAATGCATGTAAACAAGTATAGCTTCACTGAAGCTTGTGGAATCTTGCCAGTAGAAAACTCACTTGAGTCTATCATTCTGTTTACCACTGTACCAAACTGATATCCTAGGATGAAACCTGAATTCCTTAATTCCTTAAGCCAAAGGAAAAAAAAAAAAAAGCACAGAGAGCAAAGCTGTTGAATTCATAAGTGTCTGGAAGAAAATCAGATATCTGAAACTGTAAGCTCTTGTAACTGTGATGTAATCTATTTCATGAATATTGCATTTACCTCCAGAAGTGTTAGACAGGGTAACAGGTGATGTTTCTGTGCATGTTACTGTTACCAAAGTCGCAATGCTTCTTTCACTCTGGATGAAACTAAATGATTGATTCCTTAAAAGCAGGGTTGAATTTCTCAGGACAGTACGGTTAATTTGTTAAAATCACTCTTGTGCACTTTAAGACTCAATTCAGACAAATGAAGACAGATCTTGTGTTGAAGTACATTGACCCTGCATCTTATTTCCAGAAAATGTAGGCACTTGTGCAACTCAGACTTAAATATTGTATGTCAAGTGATCACATATGCTGACAAGATTACTAAACAGCAAATAGATAAATACATTCATAATACAAAGCAAAATCTGTCGCATGAATGTGAGCATACAAAGCTTATAAACAAAGGAAGAATACAAAACTTTATGTGTGTATATATATATACCAAGTTTTATATATAAAATATGCAGCTACCATAATTTCAAATATTTGGAATTTAAGTCCAGCAGGTCATGAATTTCAGTAAGAAATTTCAATGTGAAGATTAATGGTATATATTATTTAATAATTCACTGTAAATACTATATTCTTCCAGCATTCATGAGAGCTTCCATTAAAAGAAATTAAATATTTAATGCCTCAGTTTGAATACACTTTGTAGAATTGCAATGGCTAAACTGAAATGTATTTTATGTTAGGTAAGATTTTGCATTGTCCAGGGTGTAGAATGCTGAACACACCTCATCATCTAATCCATACTTATTTTATATCGTTGCCCCTATTGCAAATGTAATAACTTTACTTAAAACAGAGCAAATCAGTGTGGGAAAACACAAAACAACTTGTAATGAACTTAAACTATTTTTTTTTCATCTACAAGAATACTATCTGAGCAACATTCATTAGCATCCCTTTCATCTATCTGATATCTGTTGAAGGTGCAGAAATAGATGCCCAACGGTCTAATCCACCAAGTCTCCCAACAACTTCCATTCTGGCACAGGGAAGTTTATATGAGCAAATGCCTTGTGTTTTTAGGTTTTGAGTCAGATTTCCCATACAGAGTGGACTGTGCAATTTTGAGAAATTTGTCATTTTTTTTAGTCCTCTCACAGTACATTATTATTATTTTCATCATAGCAAATGTAACACTTTGTGAAAATTTTTGGAATTAATGATACTTTAATTTACACTTTTCCAATCTCCTCAGTGCAAAATAATGATCACAGTCAGGCATAAAGCATAGGACTTTGCTGTGTCTCCCTCCAAGTGAGTTTATACAAGATCTTTTTTCTATTAACATTTTTCACAGGAAAAAAAAACCTACTTTCTACTGAATAAAGATTTATACTGCAGTTTCCTAGAACAATCTTCAAAAAGGAAGAGGTATTTCCTCCCTCACAAATCCCCTCACTCCATGCACACACAACAGTGTACTCTGGATAGGATGAAGAAAAATTAGAGAGGATATGATTACTTTACTAGAGAAAGCCTACTCTCCTCCCATGCCAACAAGATATTATAGGTCAAGTCAAGTAAGGTCAAGTGAGTTCTTGTCATATCCAAGACCCCTGATTTATTCTGTCAGCTGTTCACTGTCATGCAGCACGATGGGTTGAGTGTCAATACTGAGATAGTGCAAAGAGACTGGACAGGTTGATTTAGACTTGGGTGGCTCATGTGCACTTGAAACACAGTGAGCCCTGCTGGGTGATTATGGGCATCATGGGGAGTGTGGGATGAACAGTGTTTTAGTACACATAATTTATGTGTGGGGCTTTCTTTGCCTTTAAGAGCACAGACCCTGGGACAAGGAAGTCCTGTGGGTTCCTCTGAGTTCTGCTATATCCTAACAGATGAAGAAACATTAAGGAAATAAATGGGGAAGAGCTGGTGCAGTCAAACCCACCACTTCTCCTCTCAGCAAGCACGCCCAAGGTCAGGCAGCAAAACAGAAACACAGCTAGGATCCAAAGCCATGAGTTCCTGTTTGCCAGCTCTGTGGGGTATCTTACTTCCTAGTTCATTGGGCTGCATTTCCAAGGGCTGAAGTTCAGCATTCCCATTGCAGAAGCAGACTGTATATGCAGATTGTAGTGGTGGTGTTATGCAAGTGAATGGTGGCATCAAACCTGCAACTTTTTTTTATATATACTTTAATCGGTAGATTTTTATTTTTGGCAGTACTGTTATTAGAGATTAGGCATATTTGTTTATGCTGATCTTTCTCACTCCTTCTTTATAAATGCACATTTTCTGTGGGCTGAATGTAAAGTAGAACAGTTGTTGAAATGGATCTGATGATTATTGGAACATCCTGAACTTCCTTTACATCACTAGTTTTTGATAGCCTCAGATTTTATGGGCATGGGTTTCAACAGTGCAGGAGTCAAGGGCCTCTCTGACTGGCAGCTGCAGTCATTCATCAGATATGGAGTCAGAGGTACCACAGTTAGATGCAATAGTTGTATTACTGTCCAAAATATCAATTTGTTACAGCCTATAGTATGGGATAGAGACACAATACATAATGCATTTTTTGTACATTTAATTATGCAAAAACAGAATTTTATACAGGGTTCTTTAATAAACATGGTCACACTATACTGTAAAATACTCGTAAACTAGATTATGTAGAAGTCAGGTTATGACCTTTTCTATTGTGAGCAGAACCATACCTCAGATTAATTTATTGGCAAAACTTCATTGATACCTGTGTATGCAACATTCCTCACTGCGAAAATGTTATGAAGCAGGGTTTAAACAACAGCAGCATGAAACAAGCAACTTCTGTCAGTCACATGCTACACTTTTTTCTTAACGACTCTGTTCTGGAGCAGTCCATAGCTTATAATGTTTCCACTTCCCACAGTGAATGGTTTTTGCACCAACCTCTTCAATTCCAAAGTTTACGGTTCTGCATGGCCTTCCGTGGGAGCCATGACAGACCATGAGGCTGGGCTGATGCTTTGATAAACACATTGAAAAAACATCTATTCTGTGGACCAAAGGGAAGGGAGAGAACATTAAAATAACAGGAAACAGTATGAAAAATTACTTTTCTTTATAGACTTTGATGTCATTGGAGCCAAAGAAGCTGAATACTGTCAGGTAAAGCAGATAGGGCTCCACAGTCATGCTGTGTTTTTGGAGCCCTGCAAATACATTCACTAATTTCTCTTCAAATAACTCAATTTCATTTTGAATTTCTGGTTTGGGAAAGAATTTCCCATTTCCATTTCTGTTCACTTCCTGAAATGTCCCACAATTCATTCTTTTCTGATATCAAACCTGTAAAATAACCGTGGAAATCCCTGTTTTCAGGCCTGCTTTTATTGGTTAGGATTCTAAACAACAGAACACTCAGGCACACACATAACTTCAAGCAAGTGAGTAATCCCAGCACTTTGGGCTACACCACTGAAGTGAGTGGGAGTCTTGCCATTGAATTTTATAGGAGCATTATCGGACTGTAAGTGCTTTGCTGGTTGAAGGCCAATATTTTCTCAGACTTTAGAGGAAGCCAGATTGGGCCCAAACCCTACACAGCCTCTTCTAGAAAGACCAAAATAAAAACAAATGATACTAAGCAACAGGAATGCACATAGCATAGAGGAAAGGACCGTTGAACACAAGACAAGCCAAGGAAGCATTACTCATTGTATAGGAGAGAGTGGTGGCAGGTTGTTTGGTTCACAATATCCTTCCCTCCCAGTTTTGCAGACAGAGAGTTTATCCATTTAGCACACAGGCATCTGTCTGACTGAGATCCAGACAGACAAATGAGCCTGCCACAGAGCCAGAGATGCTGCACTGGTTAGAAAGCAGGCTGTGCAAAATACTGTGTGCACTGATCATCTGTTCCACACACACCTATGGCAGCAGTGAGCAGCACAGACCCCAGCTACTGGCAGAGGAGACAACTGACTCAAATGACTGCAACCTCCAGCAGAACAAGACTGGCCCTTTTGCTCCTTTAGTCTGGACCTGCAGTGCTGAGAGCAAGAGGGGTGGCCACTGCTCTGTGATGGGGCACTCTCCTCACAGCCAGCATCCTCACATCACTGCCACAGCAACCCAAACCACAGTCCAGAGACATCCACATCTGCCACTGGCAGGAACAGCCTTTCTGGCAGCAGCCAAGCCCTGAGCCAGTCATGCTCTAACACCTCTATAACATCATTTCAGGGAAGTCACCTATTCTTTATTACAGAACTATTCGGCTTAATATAGCTCTGTTCAAACTGTGTTGGTATTTTGACACTCCCTCCACATTAAGAAATTCTTCCCATATCAGGAATTGTGTAGATACCCATTTTGTCCAGCATGTTTATCATTTATGTGCACTCGGAGATTGTGATATTATGTGCATGACCCACTGTATGTTTTGATGTGGCATCCACCACATGGACACATAACCACGGCCAGTGGTCACCATGGCTTCCCTAAACCAGCTGAATCCTGCAAGAACACAGTCTCCCAGGTCGAGCACTTGAATTTGGCATAAAGCAACTTCAGGGGCTTTTTTGTGTTCTAGGAAGTGAGGGGCATTTTCCCCTCTTGTGGCTGCATTAGATAATGCCTCCTTAAGCAAAACTAGCATGTATGCCCTTTGGTTCTGATTCTTTTACTCTTTTAAGAATAATTCAGTGACATGTGCTGTTACTCCCATTGAAGTCAGTGTAATTATTTTTGTGGTAGGATTTATTCTTCTAAAGCTACAAAACCTAGACTCTTGGTTTTCTGCTATATTTTCTTCTGTGGGAGAACATTTATTTACTCCTCTCATTCCATTCAACCACACAATTAGTCAACTCTTTCAGGCATGTGTATCTTTTTATGAAATAGAAACCAACTACCAAATGCTGTGTTGTTTCAAGCCAACTGAAATCTATGCTCTACAGAGCACACGAACAACTCAGCTCCATTAAAGGCACATACCTTGAATTGCTCACCAGCTCTGGTTAGACCAGAGCATTTTAAATGACAATGTCACATGCAACTTGTGAGTGAGTAAGAAGCTATGCCACTGTGATGTCTCTGGAAATAAGTGCTACTGTTTTCCCTAGGCACTTCATGACCTTGTGTGTTGATCTCAGTCCATTTTCCAGGACTGTAAATAAGAATACTTGGAAAAGCTTTTCTGTTCACACATTTGTAGTTACGAGGGAGAACTCCTGAATGGAAGCATGGCATCCATCAGGCAAGCCTAATGCAGTCTGTCCTGTGCCACAGCAGGTGGCACAGGACAGACTGCATTAATCAGATCCTACAACTGGGACTTCGGCAGAATTTTATTATGGCAAAAAATGAGTATATATTTATCAAAAAAAATTAAATAGAAAAAAGTCATTCTCTTGCACAGTAGTAAGCTGGCAAGCTTCCAGTTGGCAGTTTTACTGCTGGCAACACAAAGAAGTAAGTTTTGCTGGTGTCACCAAACTTCTGGGAATCTGCAATTACTTTTGTCATATTAAATCATATATGTTATTTTATCATATTATTATTATAAGGAACTTTGTTTGGGCTCCTATATAGTCCCAGAAGAACTCTTATTTGGTCAAGATAGTTCAGCTGAATAGCTTAATTCATGGTATTGTAAATGTTTAAAAATTACTTTCTCCCCTTTTTCAGTTTCATAGGTGGTGATATTTCTACTTTTTCTATTAGTCTCTATTTGTATTATTCTGTTCAGGGCTATCCATACTAAATGATTAAGCAGCAAGTAGTTGGCTTTTATACTGTCCATCTTAGAATGGTTAGGAAAAATGTTGCCAGCAAAGCATCTGGGTGCTGATATGAACTAGCTCTAACCCTAAAGTCAGAAAAGAAGCCTTGGGAAACTCGGGAAACCACAGCCAATCTGCAGCTTTCACGCAAGGAAAAGAAAACCCTGAGATGGAAAATGATATCTGCAAGATTACATATGTGCTAAACATGCTGCCAAAACGAGGAAGTACTAAGTCCTCAACACCTGTACTTACCAAAAACACTAATGCAATTATAATAAGTGCCTCACTATTTTAAAAGAAATAGTCTCTAGTCTTCTGTTTCCTGGAATTACCTTTAGTAATTTCAGATACAGAGAAAAGAGGAAAGAATAGAAGCAGAAATAAGTAAATGGGAGACAGCCATGGTCATTGGCAGTTTCTGCTGCTTCCTTCCTGTAATCTTTATGTATTATGTCACCTGCACATTGTTCTCTATTTGTTCGACTATAGATATATGTCTGCACTTGCAAGGCCAGACACTGGCACAACCTCCCTAGGAGCTCCCACTCAGTATTTGAGAGGGCAGATGAAATACAGGAGATGGGCCCATTTCAATGACCCCATTTCCAACTATGATAATCTATTGATAGATTTTCAAACAAATACCTTCTATTTTCAGCATGGTGGTGTTTGCACTTGGGAGCAGCTGCTTGAAAGCAACCACAAAGATGCCTCACTGTTGTCTTTCAAATTCCTCCTTAAAATTTACTTTGCTAGTGATGTCAGCCAAGATCTGACAACACCAATGTGCTGAGATTGTGCCTTAACCCCCTCTTCATGCTCCAGGTGCCGCCAGATTTTCTCTCCTATACTTTTATACTACACCTCTTCAACAAGGAGAGCTTTCTCTGATGGTCAGTAGAACTGAGAAATTAGGATAGCTCTTACTTTCGATATCCATTTCCCTTCACCCAATATTCAAGGGTTTAATTAAACAAATTAGCCTGTCAATGGCTTTTACGATTGCAGAAAGTTCCCTGACGACAAGAGCCCTTACAAAAGGGAGGAAACTTCTCATACAGGAATAAGAGGGATAAGACTTACAACTCACACCTTTTTGACCAGCTAAACAGAATACCAAAAAGTGGATGCACTAAACTATCAGGTCTTCATATAAGAAAAGGTTCATTTGATTTAATGCAAGACGACTATTCCTTCTTATTTAAAAAATGAAAAGATATCAGAGGTTTTACCAGTAATTACTCATTCCTTGAAGCTGAAGAAGAGAATCTGTGCCAGGAGAAGAAATTGCAGAAATAAGTCCGAGAAAGTGTAAAAAAAAAATACAATGGAAATGGTAAAGAAAGAGTTTTCAGAAGGATACTTATGCACTTCCCTGTAAATATACTCCTCTTTGTTAAAGTTCTTACTGGCTAAAAACTGATCCCAGTCCTGTAGTACAGCATGGAAAGATGATGAAGAATTGTAAGACAAAAATTGCAGTGAAGAAAATGCAGAATTTTATGTAGGAGTCAGTCTAAATAGAAACCTATTTCCTCTGAATTTCTAGTCTGATAGGTTTAAAAATTTATCATCCCATGGCATTACTAACACTTCAGAAATCTGGCATTTTATACCATACTCAGTAACAAGGCAGGAAGAAGGAGACTGCCAGTAACAACACTGAAGAAAAGACATGTCTTTTCTCAAAACATCTGGTGTTCAGAGTTTGTTTAGGACCTCCAGCCAAAGTCACATGTGGCACTGAGGTCTTGTCCATCAATGCCATTAGGTTTCTGATCTCTTTGGGGAAGAAAGACTGACAGTCATTTTTAATCCCTACCAAAGACATGTTTTCCTATGCAGCCTTTTGAGCTGTCAAACCCTGAGCCAGACCTTTCTATAGCAACAAAGCACAGTAGGAGTCATGCCTTCTGGAAGCTTGGAAGGGCAGGAAGAGAGATATGCCAGTGTCTCTCTATTTATACCTTTAAAGCCTATGAGGAGAGTGGCGGGGCACGAGGACCATGGCCAACTAGGAATTCCTTGCAGAGCTAGTATTGCTAGCAACTCTGGACCTAGATTTCTCTGTCTAAGCTAACTGCTGCTCTGTGGAAATCACAACTTGTGTGTTTTGCCAATATTTTAAGACAGATAAATTAAGATATACGGGAAACTAAGGGATCATGTGTTTTCTTAATCAATACAGACCACATGGTATTTTCAATGGCTTAGTTAAGCAACACAAAATAACCCAATAATTGTGCAGTTTAAAAAATTCCACGTGTTCCAGCCTGAAATGACCGGAAACCTATTGAAGAGGCTACCAAAACTGCCCACAGAAATAGACAACTAAAGGATGACCAGCTGTGTGCAATAAAGGCATGTATTTTATACTAACAAAACCAATTTATTATACAAGGGAAAATATTTATTTGATCTAGATCTGCATAACATCTGATAAATATTTCTTAGTACATCAAGTTTTTCCCAAATGAGTCAATGCTAAGTGTTATTAATGTCCATAAATACCATTAAAAAAATCAGATTTGTTTCTGGAAGCCAAGAGGGGAGAGAAAAAAACAAGAACAATCCTTTCTAAAGAGAAGAATAACCTATTTAAAGCACGGCTCAAGACCCAAGGAAATGAAAGTATATTTAATGACAAGGCAAATCTATTAGTGTTTTATTCAGATAAAGCAAAATTGGCTTCTATACCTTCCAAAATGCAAATATCTATTAGGTAGGTCACTAGAAACACCAAAAAATGGTTTTTGCTTTACCTTTATAGCATTTCTAAATTTTTCCCATGGAAAAACGTAACCTTCCAAATTCTGAGATATTTTCAGCAGATTATTTAATTTATATTTCTCTTCTTTAATGCAGCCCAAAGCATTTAAGCCTAATTTTGCACTGTCCCATTTCTGGGAGCTTGACTCAAAGAGCTCTGCAGCAACTCAGAACCACTGTATCCCCATACCCCAAAGCAGCCTTAGATCTGCAACCATGCCTTCATCCTAGTCTGCCCTCTGGGGAAAGGCAGGGCAGTGAAAAGTTAAGTCAAAGCTGTGTTTACACCTTCATATTGACAAATTTCAGAGAATTTTGAATTGAATCCTCAACTGAAATATATTTCTGATTATTTATTTCTAACTTACATTCTTCCTTCATGTGCTCATTTTTTGGATATTCTCTGGCAAAACTCAGTATCTCTGATCTGTTGATTAATGAAGTTCATTTTAGCATTTATTTTTCAAATCTGGTTGAGGGCTGCAGAGTTTTTCCTAGCAAAAAAAAAAAAAAACAAGCACTCTCTCTGAAGAGGACCTAGAAAAGTTGCCAGTGGATAAGCATGTTGGCCCCATTAGCAGCCATTATCCTTGTGAACAGCTCTTGAAGTTTGGTTCTACCCATCATGTTTCATGCTCTGCCTTTAACAAGTCCAGAACTACTTGCTGTAAATGCAAGAGTAATAGCACAGCAGTAGACAGATGGAGGCATGATCTACTCCTTATGAGATGTCTCGTTCCAGTCCATAATTGTTAGCAGAAATAATAAATGTGAAGCTATTTATTACACAATGTAGCATTTTGTCAACCTAAATCTTTTTCTTTCTTTTTTTTTTCCTGCTTCATCTTAATTAGAACCTGGTCTTTACCATCTGCTGAAGAGAGATATGATAGCAAACACTAGATTATCTTCATGAGTATCTGATACAGCTAACTGCTTCATGTCAGAATTGCCTAAAATGTTTTTCTCTGAAGGAAATGATAAATCACAGCTCTCATTTTTCAGTACACGTTCCAAGGCAATGGTTTCCAAACTGTTTTGGACCTTGCCTCACTGTTAACTCTCAGCATTACTTACACGCCATCAATCGCCATTACTGTCAAACATTCAGCCGAACTCCCCCGGGAGCGTGGCTCGGTGTGCCAGCTATGCTCCATGCCCTCACAGGCCACCAGTTGGGACATCCTCCCACAAATCTGTAAGAAACAGGTTTGTATATGCACAGGCCACGGTACAGACAGAATCAAGCCTCCCCTCACCACTTAAGAGGGAGATCTGAGACATAATAAAATTTCTATCTACCCTTAAGTCCTTAATGAAGACAAGGAATAAATGACAGGCCATTGTTCAGATGAGCTCAATGATACTTTCCCTTTCAAGCTGAAAGATTAATGACAAAATGCTTTTGTTTCTGTGGAGCAGAGTACAGAATCACAGAATCATAGAATCATCAAGGTTGATAAAGTCCTCTAATATCATCAAGTGAACTATTAACCTGTCAGTGCCAGGTCCACCACTAAACTGTCCCCCATTTAGACATTTCTTGAACACTTCCAGGAACAGTGATTCCACTGGCCTGTTCCAATGTCTGACCACCCTTCCAGTGAAAAACTTTTTCCTAACATCCAGTCTAAACCTCACCAAGTACAGCTTGAGACCATTCTGTCTTGGCCTGCCCCTTGTTATCTGGAAGGAGAGGCCAACCCCCACCTCACTACATCCTCTTTTCAGGGAGTTGTAGAGTGATAAGGTCTCCCCTGAGCCTCCTTTTCCTCCAGGCTAAACACCCCCACCTTATTCATCTGCTCCTCACCAGACTTGGTCTCCAGACCCTTCCCCAGCTCCATTGCCCTCTCTGGACTCACTCCAGCCCCTCAGTGTCTTTCTTGCAGTGAGAACTGGACAGGGTTCAAGGTGTGGCCTCAGCAGTGCCCAGCACAGGGGGACAATCCCTGCCCTGCTCCTGCTGACCACACTATTGCTGATCCGGGCCAGGATGCCATTGGCTTTCTTGGCAACCTGGGCACATCCTGGCTCATGTTCAGCCACTGTCAACCAGCACTCCCAAGTCCTTTTCCAACAGGCTGCTTTCCAAGGCCGCAAGCCTTTAGCATTGCACAGGGTTTTGTGACCCACAACAGGCAAAAGTTCAAAATCTGGAAAGCCTCAGGTAGGAGGAGCCTACGAAGACAGCCAGCACAATGGTTGAGGTGCATGGAAGGCACATAAAGGGTCTGTGTTTATAAACCTTTCTCGTATCTCCCTGCATGCTTGCAAAGCTCATGCAGAATGTGGATATTTCCTTTTTTAAGGAAATACAATTTTTTAAACCAGCAGGAAGTTTCTAAAGGTGCTGGTTTCTCCCAGACACCCAGCCACTCCAACAAGGTATCATCCCCACCACAGCACTGGCCCTAACTAGCTGTGAGGCTCCCACTCCTGCACACTCTCCCTTGTAGGACTGCTCTTTCCCTTCATGAACCAGTGCCAGCAGCTCCAAGGAACTGCACAAGGCATTTGATTCCCCTGATTCAGTGACTATGAATTTCCTCAGATACCTGGACCTGACCCTCCTGTCACTGAAGTCCAGGGTTTTGTGTTAGAATTCTGTGAAAGCAACACTGAAGTCTGCTCAAGGGTCTTATACCTTCCTGACTGTACTGGTGGAAAGAAGAACAGTTTGCATTATATGCCTGATTTATGACTAAAACCCCAAAATTTGTTTCTACCAAACTTTCCCTAACAGGTCAATGTCAAAACTTGAAAATTATGTATATGCCCGAAGAGAGAAGACACAGGGAGTTTCTTTACAGCTGACTGACTGAGGATTTTAACTTTCTGGCCTACAGTCAACAGAGCATCTACCCGTCCTTGTGAAGCTATAAGTGTGTCATCAGGATACCACATGCTTTGATAATTACTCTACTGGGTATTAAAGTTAATCCTGGGCTATATAGATCACTTACAAAACACAATAACTGAACCAGAAATCCTTATGTGAGACAGTAATGAAATCAACATCTCAAAGTGCCAGCACGTCTCTGACACGTCCGGCGTAAACTGGAACCCAAAATTCCTGCCTAGAGCAGCCAGTCAGGAATCCAACTGTTCTGTGATTATGAAATCTGAGGCATGGCAGAGAAGCTTATGTCAGATCTACTGCGTACCCATAAGCCTTAAACCAAGACTTGTGAATATAACCCATGCCTTTCCAGGATTGTGAGAAGGGTCATGAGCAACTGGTGAAATTTCAGACTGAAATAGCTAATGCATCATTCAGTGGACCCAGCTCTTCTTCCTTTAAAGACCAGACACCCATCCCAGATGCACTGATCCCACTCAGTCATGGTCCCAGCATGAAATCTCCTGTTCTGCAGAAAGCCTAGAGAAAAAACATTTTAGGCTTTCTGAAAACCTTTTCTCAAGGAAGACACAAAGCTAAAGTCACCTCTACAAGGATGGTGGAGAGGAAAAGATATCCGTCCTTCTCACCCTACTGCTCCTTTGCTATGTCCCTGCAGCAGCTGACACATTATTGTGCTCTCACAGTAACTTCTTGGTATATTTTCCCTGTACTACTAGTGAAAGTCCCAAGTGAACTAAATAATAATTCTCAGTTTAGCCCTCCATCAATTTACTCCTCAGTGAACTAAATAATAATAGTGAACAGCATGTTCCTTTAACACGTCCCTTGGATCAGTATTTTCCCTACATTTTTGTAATATACTGCATTGGATAATATACTCAATACAGAAGCTGGATTCTAACACTGTATAGCAGAAGGCACCAAGTATCAATACTAAATATGATCACCTACTGCCACCACAGCTGTCTAGTGCTTGGACAACACTAGCTTAAAAGTGAAGAACTGTAAAAACTAGGTAACAATGCTGGAAGGTGGTTTTATGCATCCTGAGTCAGCTGCAGACATGTAATTATCATCTTTGTTAAAGATTTCCAAGCAGCTGCCTCTGCTGTGCTGGATTCACCATGTGCTCTGGAAACTGTATTCAGTAATAATCCTTTCTGTATCCTTGGTTAGGTGCAAGAACCTTCCCTTAATTTCAGATGAAAACTTAAGCTCTTAAGTGACAAACAATCTGAAGCCCAAAGTAGCACAAGATGTTTGGAGGATATCAGTTCCATCTGTGTTTAAATTGGTTCAAATCAGTCCCAAGGTCTTGACCACGGTCTTTGAGGCATTATTTTTGCCTCAGACCAGGAAATACAAAAGACTATGAGTATAGGGTAGGTAGGAAGAATTTCCTCGAAGACCAGGAGTAAAATCCTGGGTACCTCAATACTCACTACTCCACATATATGGCTCCTTCTCTGGTCTTATTCTTCCCATAATTAAACACACAGAAATATCCACACCTTAAAAAAACGCATCTCCTGGCTAAAATAAGATATTTTACAGGAAGAGTGTCTCATGAAGCAAAGAATAAAGAAAACATAGCAGAATCTGAGTTCAGACAAATTATGAGACTCATTGGGTAACACAAGATGGAATGGAGTTCACCTTACCATAAGCTCTCTTAGAAACACAGGAGGCAAAGGTCAAGTCCAAGCCCAGACTGTGGAGAAGGTGAGGATATGGAGAGGACATAGCTTTATTGGCAGCAGCTGGGGTAGCTGAAGGATGCAGTGGCCTTTGGGAGCAGAAGAGGAGATGCATCATCCCACTGGTACAGCCTATTTCTGCAGGAGCTAGTAAGGAATTACAGTTTCCACTCTAGATTATTGACAATGGGTCCTCACATACATCCACCCTTACCTAGCAAGGAAAAGATGTGTCCTTTCAAAAGTGATCCATTCAATATGGTCCCTAGAAGGTAGACCTCTGTTCTTAATATCACAAAATTGTGTTTCCCAATTTCATATACAGCTCTAAGAATTTAGAGGATTTGGAGTTTTATTTCTTCTATTCCATATGCAAACAGGGGTTGGAACAGGCTTAAAATTTTCTGTTTGGTTAAGCCTAAGAGTCTTTTAAACCACATTCCCTGACAGTGTTATTTCCGCTACCTTTAATAATTTTAATCAGGCTGATTATCCTATCCTTCAGATTTGAAGTGGAGGTAATTCTCAGTGATCTCTGAGTTTCAGTGCCACTAAGACTAAATAGTTATTAGTATTAATCCAAATGAGCCCTAAAACCCAGTCAAACTAAGGTTAAAACCACAGCAAATAGATAAATTAGCAGGAACATTAGAATTAAACGGCTATTTTGGTTAGAATGTCAAACTGAGAGGACAGGAAATAAATCTTCATAAATCCTTAAACAGGAAGTTAAAAGAGGTAGTTATGTAGGTAGTTACAAATCATATAAGCAGATTTTTGCCTGCAGCAGTAAAATCAAATTTCAGTTGGATATACATTTTAGTGCTGAAGCAAATTACTGTTTATGTCTAGATCACAATCTCAAGGCTAGCAAAGGCTTCCCCCCTACATTTCTGCTGCATGAAGACTAATCTGTTTCCTTCTGCCTCCCCACAGAAATTATAGACTTCAACAAGTCAATCTTTGAGAGAAATGTCTAGCAGTTTGCTCTCCCAGATGTGTGTGTGTGTGTGTATATATATGTATATATATATATATATATAATCACAGCTTAATTTCTCTGGAACTTGTCACAAAATGGAACATGAAAATTTCAGTCTGAAATTTAGCCTGTAGAAACTAAAGAGATTAACCTTGCTCCCCATGCAAGATTTTTTCAGGAATTTTTTAGGCACAGGGCAGCATCAAGCCAGTTAGCTTTATTTGCTTTCCCAGGAAAATATATTGTCCTAAATATCAGGCCTTCAGCCTAGTCTTTGCCCCCAGCTGCCCTCTCTACAGTATCTCTGCTGGAGGCTCCTGGTAGTGTGAAATATGCCTTGGATTTGGACAAGAATTGTACAATCCAGGCGGTTTCCTATAAATTGCTGAGCTATAAGATACCCTAAAATAGTACATGTGATTAGAATACATACAGTCAAAGCAACAGAATTTGTGAAGCCATCTCTGGTAGAATTTCTAAAAATCCATAATCCACAATTTTCTGGGCAACCGCATCCGTACAACCGCTTTCTCTGGGCAGCCTGTGCCAGTGTCTCACCAGCCTCACTGCAAAAATATTTCTTCCGTATGTCCAGTCTACATCTACCCTCTTTCAGTTTAAAACTATCAGACCTTGTTCTGTCACTTCAGGCCCTGATAAAAAGTCTATCTTTCTTATATGCCCTCTGTGTTGGCTGAAGAGCCTCTCAGCCTGTCCACTTTCACTCTTGCCTGTACACCCTTAGATTACTTTGAGGAAATGATTATTCTCCTCCTAGCTATAACTGTTCTCCTGCGTAGATATGACTACGTATATCCCATCCCACTCACGTACCACCCCAAAAGTCATCCAAACTCTGATTCATATCCTTTCCCAGGGGCTACTTTAAAAATTCCTGGTCATGATTGCCACGGGAAGACTGTTTGCCTTCAGGCCATGAAAAAGTTTTGTTACCCTGTGTATTTTTACATGGTATGCCTGCCTGACTTTCAGAAATCATCCACTTTGGGGCTGCTTCATAGGAAAATAGTTTGGCAAAAATAAGTACCAAGTGGAAAACAGATGCTTAAATTGGTTGGCTGGTACCTCAGCACCTATGGCTCCATTAAAAGGTGCACATAATTATTGGGGTCATCCTTGTGGCAGCGGGGCTCTGTATCAGTCCAGCACAGCCAGCTGCATCTGCATCTTCTATCACTTGTCAAATCAGAGTAAATTTGTCTTTCTCAAGGCTAAATAGACAGTGCCCTGAGTCACAGGTGACTGGGATCTCTTTCTCCAGTTTGTTGTAAAGTGCCAAGTTGTAAAGGTTCAAACAAGATTCACTCTCCACACGCATGCACTTCAATGGGCAACCACAATCTTTAGAGGGATTTTTGAGGAGGCCTGGAACATTACTACTGTATTCAGATTACTTAATAAAAGTGAAATCACACTTAAAAGTGCAGCTACTCATGTCCTCCTTCTCCAGCTCTTGCTCCATTCAGTTGAGTTTTGCGTACAGCAGGAAGTGATTCAGAAAATAATGATTTTCTGTGGTAACGGGATCTGGAAAAGCATCAATGAAACTACACCACATCAATCAGTGCTCACTTACAACCTTCCCAAAGCAGATGCAGGCAGAGGCAAAGCACTCTGCTCTGGAGGAGTTTCTGATAAAGGACTTCACAAAAAAGCAGTAGCATTGATCCCATGGTCTGAAGCCATCTACTGTGTACGATTTTAGTTTTACCCTCTTTATTTTGGGAAGGAGAGAAGATGCCCAGCTGACCTCTCAATAAGCCAGGGAGAGGCTCTTGCTTACCCCTTCAGGAAGGATAAAGTTTTGTAGTATGAGAAACACTGCTTTACTTATGTTCTTCTGCATAAATTAAAAGAAAAATGTTATGCAAATACATCCCACACTACCAAAGATATAACCAATATATAACTTACGATTCGAAGATATAATTTTAGATCTTGTACTCAGCATGTATTAGAACATACAGTTCTGCAGATTTTTATAGTTTTCTTGATTCACAGATGAGTAGCATACTTCAGAAATGTTACTTTTAGGGGGAAGAGAAGCAGACAGACAATTTCACATTGCTCTGTTGAAGACAAAAATACATTTGTGGCTTTTTCAATAATTATCAAAGTATTACATCTGCTCTAAGTCCACAGTTAAGAGTTCAGGGACAGAACTGGTTACCAATGACTTCCCAGCAACTGAGGTGACTTACACTGCTTATGCAGGGAGAAGGATTTCTATTTCTTTGTGTTTAGATATAAGGAAGGAAGGATGCAGGCTCTGGCCGTTCTTTGTATTCATCCAGTGCTAAGATCTGACACAACAGCTAGCAGCTAGAACAGATGAGGTAAAAAGTCTTCAAGAGTGCCACAAGTACAAGCACTGGGTCCCAGACTGGGATACCATGTGAAAATTACTTTTTCAGCTCATACAAGTCTTATGTCTGTCTTTGCTTCCGAAGCTACTCTTGGCTGCAGTCTTAAAGAATTTGCTTATGTCAGCAAAGATTTTCGTGAGGTTGCCTTTTTCCTCCCAGCTCCTTTTTTTCATTAGCCTTGTTCATTATATACAGTCTGTCTCTTCTTTTTCTTCCTGATCTGACTGATGTCGTTATTACTAGAAAATTTCTTCATTCCATAACAGGAATCCGAACAATTGTCCGCATTATTTACTTTGGGAATTCCAGTAGTCCAAAAATAAAAGGATCAGATCCTGATACTGGCTAAGCTAATGTAAGCCTGGAATAACTCCACTGATTTGAGGAGAATTTGCCTGGATTTACATTGGTATGAGTAAGATCAAAATCTGGCCCAGAGTTTCTATTTCTTCAGTCACATTAGAATTCAACAATCAGGCAACCCTGGATGCTAATAGTTTGACTAAAACTGGAGACAGGGCTTTTCACAGAGGCTGGCACTTTAAGGTCTTTTCCAGCTATGGAACATCAGCTGTCTCTCCCGGGAAACTTCTGTTGATTGAAGAAATTTAAACCTCCAGCCTAAATTCCAATTCATAAGTTAAAGCTTCTACTAAAGTATTGCTATAATTTTTTTTATAATTTAAAAATCCTCAGGCTATTACTGGTTTGGGCTCCAAATCTCATTTGTGACAGTTACATACTGGCTGTAAGTTTTGTAGAATCCTCCTCTTTGAGGATCACTTGCAAACATCCAAGTGGTGTTTATACCCCAAGCGATATAAACTGGCTTCTCTGTAAATAAGAACTGGGCAGTTCACATGTAGTATTTCTTTTGCTGTTTATTGTCAGCAATTCTCTGCAGCACACTGATTTCATCCTCTGGATGAGCTGCATGCAGTTGTTTGGCTTCTGCTATTGATATTTTCGTCCTCTGTTGACTCCGCCTGTCTCAGGGCATGCTACTCTGGCAGTGGCACCAGGGTGTGCATCACCAGCCTTGCCTTGTGGTTCCTCATCACACACAATTTCCCTCAGGGCAGCAGCAATTTTCCTGCGATGCTGGCCATGGACATCAAGGGCTTTCACACTGCGGGGTCACTATCCATAGCAGACTCTAACACTGCACAATTGAATGCCACTGAAGCCACTGGAGCACCATCAGACTGTAGGTCAGCAGAGTTTGGGTAGCAGCTCATTCATCCCATTGCATTATGTAAGGCATGGTGGCTGCCCATTACTCTTGCACTGGGCAATAGTCCCTCTTAGAAAATTATTTGTCTCCCTGCTGATTTATTCAAAGCACTTTGAAATCAGTGGAAAACCAATGACACCCTGCAATTTTTATTTTTGCTGACTGGCACAGCCATCTTCAGAGTTTAAATCAAGAAGCTTATTGTAGCTGAAACTATCTAAACCGAGATCCATCAACAGGGTAATATCATTTTTAGCTTGCTGCCTGAGGGCACATAACTGACATTTTGTCTATATAAAGTATTGGCGTTCCTCATATGTCAGAGTTTAAACCACAGAAAGAATCTTCTGGCAGATTCTGACAGAAGTTCCCAGAGGCAGCTGAAACAGTCTATTATCTGTGCGTGCCTGTGTTGACTAAAAGTTACACGTAGGCTGCAATCCACTATCCAGCAAGCAAGACACAATGCCAGCCTTATCCCTGCAGCATTTCAGAACAGGAGCATCAGGGCTGCTTTCCCACATCCATCACAGGAAGAGCTGCCCTCTGCCAAAGCCAGCAGGAGCTGCACAGGGAGCACCCCAAACCATTACCACAGCTCTGGAAGATCACCATGCTGCTCCAGCCTCTTGACCAAAGGAGCTAGGATTGTATGGAGATGGGAGAGCACTGCAACAGGTCACCTACCAAATTATTTTAAAATGTTAGGGACTAGTGAAGGGTAAAAAGTCCACAAAGCAGCTTCTGCTGAAGGTACCAAGAAGTATGCTCCTTACATCTTAACACCTGATTATTTTTCATTCAAAGCTCGCCCAAGACCTAGGAAGAGTGGAATTTTTCATCTATATTGGTTTCTTAGAACTGCTTGAATGAGCTCTTTTCAGACTTCAGTGCTTGTTTTTCAAATCCTCACTTTCTTACTTGTAAAGCTAGGATGCAAATAATAGAAGCTATGCTCTGCTCTCACCAGAGAGAGCAGTGTTTATTCTTGCACTAGTTTTATAGGAAAAGCTTGAATGTCTGTTTTCACTAGTAAGTTCTGTGATTTTGATTATGAGAAAACCAGTCAATGTAATGGCTCATTTTGGCTCTTCCATTCAGAATCCCATGAGATGAAAATGAGAAGAAAGACTTAATTAAACAGACGCTTTCTCCCCAAGTCAAAACAGCAACATTTTAGAACAAATGGATCTGTGCTATTAAGACCAGAGTTTCATTAAGGTTTTTCGTGTTCAACACTTTAAGTCATACCAGAATTCTAGCTACTGCTCTTTTGGCATTGAAAACAAACAACAAAACAGTCTTACAGTTACCCTGAATTTAATTTAGATACATACTAAATTTTATTTGCATTTTCAGTGAGGTTTATTGCCAAGAAAGGTTTGCCACCACTTAGTCCTCAGCTCATGGTCACAATCAGCCCCTGCAGGTAAAGCAGTTAAGCATGTGGAAAGCTTAGCCATATCCAATCGGAGAAGAAAAATGCTTGTTTGTGTTTTGCTCCATTTTTTTATATTCACCAGATTCGTGCTTCTTAGTAGATATCTTTTTTCAAGTTTTATGTGCAATTGGCACCGAGAAATTTCTGTTTTACCTACCAGTTTTCCATATTCTGGTCAAACATCCCAGAAGAGTGTGGTAATTTTTTTCTAGAGGTGTGTATCCTCACATGCAATAAAATACTTCGTTAAGATGCACAGCATTTTTCCCATTGTTCAAAGCTACGGTTCTGTTTTCTGCCTGTTCCAGTATTACATAGCTGCTGCCCTTCCTCCGCAAACATTAAGTTCATCTTGAGGGTAGGCTCAAGTGGTTGACCTATAACAAAGTAAACACATGTAGCTCAATCAGATGAGCTCAACTCATGCTTGTGTGAGGTTGCTTGACGGTCTGGGGTCTGTGAAACAAAATGTGTAGCTGCAGCAGTGCAAGCTGCTCCAGAGGGGAATAGTTTACACGAACGCGAGGAAGAATTTAGATTAATATTCTCTGGTACAGTGATGTTGCAACCTTGTCCGGGATCACTCACCTCGCAGAGCTTCATTTCACAGCCCCCAGGGTGGTGAAAACCACACTGCTTGCTCAACTGAGCACTCCTCCCTTGCCCATATTCCTCTTTAGGAACTATCCTGGGCTATTTTTCTGCTCTAGCCAGGTTCTCAGCAGCACCAAGATTAGACACATAAGAGAGGGAAAAAATAGCAAGTTCTAGAGGCTGTCCACAGCATCACCCCTTACTCCCACAGTAACAGCGAGGCCATCTCCCAGGGTCTATTAGGAAACATTCAAGTGTAGTTTTACTTTTCCCTCCAAAGTCATTGACTCAGGAGCAAAAACACAAATCTAAAAAACTGTAATAGAATGGATCCACAAGCCACACTAAGAGTTCTGTTGCTAGGCTTGAAATCCCCCGCCCAGTCCAGCTTGGCCCTGTGCTCTAGTCCCACCTCACACACATTCCAGCTTTACTGCCCTTGTGCCCCTTCTCAGCCATTTTCCTGCTCCCCCTTCCAGACAAGCCACTCCAGCTCTGCCTTTACTCATGCCAGGGGGACTGAAACAGAATGACCATGGTATTTACAGCCATGATACTGTTCTCTCCACTTGTTTTTCCTTTCCTTTTTCCCTCTCTACCTGCATTCACCTGCAGCATCTGTGCCATGTTGCAAAACTCAGCATACATTTTGGTGCTTGTAGCATATGAAAGTAAAAAACAATTTTCCTGCACACACAGCAGGACAGTTTGAAGAGACGAAATTCAAATTGCACCTGCATTTAATTAAGAGCCAGATTTTCAAGCACCCATTTCCCCTGCCATGGGTAGGAAACCAAGCACACAAGTCACTGTCTGCAAGGAAGCGCCATGTCTAAGCACATCAAGCTTCAGATGCAAATCAGAATTTACTTCAAGATAGATGCAAATGAAAGTGGAAATATCTACAAAACTAACTCAAATTTTTATATGGCATAAGTGACCACATCAGACTGAAAATTTGGTTACAGCAATTGAACATCCTATATGGAAACATGAAAAGAAAAAGGTCAGTAACTCGTATGAAATTATTATTTGCTGCATGCAGAAGGCAGCTGTTTTCAGCATCTAGAGTCAATATATGACATTGGTTGTCTGCAGAATGATTCTTTCTATATATGGAGTAAATCAAAATGCAGATGTGAATACTGTTCATATCTAAATGGAACTTCTTTTTACTTTTCATTCTCCTTCCCTTCAAGAATTTTTCATCACAATGTAAAATTATTACGACACTATGATTGCTGGTGGTATAATATTTCAAACCCACCAGAAGATAAGATTTCTGCTCAAAAAAAGAATTTAAGCTAATGTATTTTTGAAACAGAGCTTTTCTGGTAGGAAAGCTTGATGTGAACCAAGGGCTAATGACCACAGCCAATAACCGATAACTCCAGTTTCTCTAGCACACTTTCCAGAGCTAGCATTCAAGGTCTGACTGTAAAAGTGAATGAGTTCTCTCTTCAAACACACAAAAAAATATTGTTAAGTTAAAGTTAAATGCATACAAGTAGACAATATCCTAATAGAAGCCATATTGTCTAGCACACGTCCTTCCTATATCTTTATATAGTAAGAGAAACCTAGCACAGGATGAGAACTCCAGTGCTTATCCTGAATAGGGAAGAGAGAGTCCTGCCTCCCACAGCAGTGGGACAGGGTAGTCTCTCTCATGCCCTTCAGGTGGTGTTTATTACTGCTGTCAACAGCAGTAGTGGCATGCTGACAGTGTTAACAAAAACTGTTTTGACTTGCTGTAGAAGTAGTAAACAAATTAACTGGATTGGGAGCCACACCTCTCAACAAACTCCATCCTGCAACTTCTATGGCATTACCAGGCTCCTATCTGCACTCCTGTGTATTTTAGGGGTGGGGAACACATGTGTTCACAACGAACATGTGCATTATTCTGGAACTTAAGTTCAGAACATTCAGCAAGTCATATTGTCACTGGAAACATAACTGTTGAACTTCTAACAGCTTGGAATCAATTGAGAGTTAAAAATCAGCTTGCATCAGGTTTTCTATTTAATGAGTAAAACTTAAGTGCTCAAAAATATGTCTCATCCAAATGAATGTATTTAGTCCATCAGGTTTATTTCAGAGCAGCAATGCTGTGAAAGCTATAAGCATGATAGTTACTGTCCTATCATAAGGAAAATAAAACCCAGGTGCTGTCCTGAGAGGTTTTCAGGATTTTATCACCTACAGAAAAGTCAAACATGCTTTTAAAGGAGCCTTAAAAATAGAAAAGCTATTTTAATCAAACTCCTGGACTGCATTATCTTGTCACCTGTGCCCAGCAATGGAACACTTTTTTCCTTTAATAGATATTTTTTCTTAAAACATCCTGGTCACAAATGACCTTTGGTTTTCAAAGTAAAACACAATGGAACAACTTAGTCCTGCTCCTCTTCAGGTCAGTGGGAAACCTGCCACCCCTTGCAGCACAGAGCATCTCAGCCTGTGACATGCACAAGCTCTAGCCTGCAAAGCCATTTCACCCCCCTAAACGGAGTTCATGGACAAGGGGGGGCTCTCAGTCCCTCTGAGGATCAGGGCCAAGAGATGCTTTCCAAATGATCCACAATAGAATAGCTCGGCATGCAGCAGCCAGCTGACAGATGAGAGTCCTGTGGGAAAGCTTTCAGTTCTGATTTACAGACTGAAAGGGCAGCAGTATCTCTGGCATCTTTGGGCAGGCACTTTCAGGGATGAAGCAGCAGCTGCCCAGTCTGCATAAATTTATGAACGGGTGAGACAAGCAGGCTACTATCTGCTCACCCTTAGGAGAATGAAAGGTGTGACCAGATTGCACAGAGAGAAAGAGCTCAGGTTCAAACCCTGAAGGGCTGCATAGAATCTTTGGAAAGAAAATTACCTCAAGGGATATACTGAAACCAAATGTAAGCAAAGAGGTAGAGTAGTATTCAGTAGTGGCTGGTGGGGCCCTGGAAGCACGTGCAAAACAAATTATGACAATTCTTTTCTATTTAGTAAACTAGCATGAGAGGCATTACACTTAAAAGTGTCTATAAACAAACCGTTGTCAGGGAAAGGTGCACAGGCGAAATAGCTTTTTGTTAACTCACGCTAGTCTAGAGAATATCTCCACTAAGAAGTCTAAAGACACTTTTTGTCAAGAGCTATGAGAACCCTTTAATTTTGTTTTGAAGTATATTTTACTTGCTTTGATATTTATGTTTTACCATTACACTTTTGTACAAAAACTGCTACTTAAATCTCCTAATGCAATAGCTGGAGATGCAACACTTACTTGACTCACAAAAATTATCAGATACTGAATATAATTTTAAAATATCTATTTTAAAAAATTACTATTGTAGTGTAAGGAAGACACTTCAGCGAGCTCAATTTGTTACCCAGATACCCAGACAAGACAAATACACAGGCAAGTATTTCAAATGGAAGAGCTGCAGGTCCAGGAAACGCAGTGCTGATATTTCTGAAAAGGTTAGAGTTCATCCCAGGAAAAAACAATGACTGAAACATTCACTCTTCTCCCTGCAACTACACTTCTCTGGTAAAGACCCTTAAGAAATAACACCAAAGAGAGAAGATGGGCAAAAGAGTGCAGATTCCCAAGCAACTGCTGGAAGTGTAATCAAGAGTTAGTTTCCAGATCATCTAGTCCCTGATACAGTATAGAGGAAGAATAAGAATTTTTAAGCAGAACGGATTATGAATAACATCTAGTACCACATCAAAACAAAAAACTTTCCTGGGAAAAGCATAAAGAGATGTAGAAGCAGAAGCTTAGAAGACACACAGTAACCTGAAGTGTGACCCCCAAGGGAGAACCTGAAAGGCATCAGGGGGATGAAGGGGCTCAGGTAAGCAAGGATCATCAGTCAAGGGGCTGCAAGATTTTCCACATCCAGGGCAGCAAAAAAATTACATTCCCAACCTGGGGGAAGTCCTAGACCACAGAGAAAGAAATGTAAATATATATATGTATATATATAAAATACGTATAAATAGCAGCCAGCTCCTCTGAACACTGTCCCAGGCTCCTTGTGCTGTTAGTTTAAACTGAGTCATTAGAGACTTTTCAATTTTCTACATTTGAGGGGCTTAATTACAGATCTATTCTCTATGCAGAAGTCTAGGATGAGGTGTCTTCCCAAGCAAAATACCAGGAATACAGCTGCTTACCGTGTTTTACACTAGGGTTTAATATTATCACTAATGACCATTGATGACAGTAAAATCTTGCCTATTAACCAAACTTTCAGATAATTTCCAGAAACTAATTTCAGACAGATCATTATCTTTGCAGTCACTCTCCCTCTTCGCAGATTGCAAGTCACAGAAAAACTCTGGGACTGCTAAAATTGTGTGTGCCAAGTTGACTCTAAATCTTGCAGGAAAACAGATATAGCTGTGATGAAGCCAAGGGGGTGAACTACTCCCATGTGTTTCTCATTTCCTAGTCAGCACAATCTGCAGTAGAAACACAGAGAGCAGACAGAAAAATGCAGTTTGTTTCAGCTTTGGTGCTTGTACAGGCAGTTATTGGGAGTGCAGCTGTTAAATGATGAAGGCATTTCTCCTCCCTTTGCCCATCAGACAGGTGATGACATCCCAAGGAACCTTACCTGAGAGATTGCACACGCATAACACCACTATTAGCATTTGTCTACTCAGATGTCAACAGCTTTGCAATAATTCATTAAACTTGGTGATCATTACATATTTTCTGCTGTGCTCAGGGCCTTTGCCCTTGCATTTTTCCATGCACCTGTGCTGCCTTTCCCCTGGAGCCAGGGAACGAGCCAAGATCCATGTTTCTCCTTAGGCTACATCTTCTTCTGTGAGAAGCTGCCTGCAAATTTTCTGCCAAGAAAACCTGGCAGAACTGAGACCAGAAGAAGCACAACTAAGTCCCTCTAGCCTTTGTACCGTGGAGAAATATGGAGGAAGGATTATCTGCCTGTATATTGCACATATGTGTGCAGTGTAGGCACAGAGCATGGGCTGGACAAGAGGAGCAGTCGCTGCAGGGCACTGCTCAGAGGCAAAATCTTAGGCCAGGAACACCTCAGAAATTAGGTCAGCAAGCCATTCCCAGCAGTGAAGGAAGTTTTGAGGAGGGAGGGAAGGGCTTTCTGAACCCCAGGGCACTGAGAGTCAAGTGTGTGTGTTTCTATAGGGACGCAAGTGTTAATAGCAGCCAGCCCAGAATGCAGAACCAACGCTGTGTGTGAAAAACAAGCCTCTGAGGACTCCTGCCAATGTATATCCAAGCATGGGAAAACAGGTCCTCTCTACCCTGTTTTCATCCAACCTGTTTGGCAGAGATGCATTTTATGAGACTGGTCACCTCTGGTTTCCTCTAGCACCAGTGATGACACACAAGGCTGGTGCTCACCTCTTAGGTAGGCCAGATTGCCCTCTGGAGATGCTGCACCCTCCATGAAATACTGAAAAGGCATCTGGCAAACTGGCTTCTCACTTGGGCACCTAAACTGCCTGACAAATATTAGGCAGAGGGGGGGTTAACTCACAATACCTTTCCTAACATCTTTGTGAATTTCCCAAGATAAAGCAACTTCCAAGGGTTAAGAGGGTTCAAGAGGATCAGTGTGAAGTGTCTGTGTGCATTTACCCTAATTCCATTTCTCTGGTCCCTCTCTCCCTCACACACACACAAAAAAAACCAAAAAAACCCAAAACACCACCTTGGTACAAAGTGGGGAGTGTGCAAAAGACTACTGTACTGGAATCTCCATAAGGGGAATAGAGACGACATTATGTGTTCAGGAGATTCAGTACCAAGCAATTCTTTGATTTTGGGGGTTCTTTTTCTTTCTTTTTTGATTTAGAGGTACATGTAAATGTCATGGGTTTGGCTTTTCTTTTTATTTAAAAGGTGGGGGAAGGGGGACAGTGGGTGTGTTGGGTTTTTCGTTTTGTTTAAATTAGTGCTCTGTCTTACATTGCCAGCACAGAGGTAAGTGCTGGAGTTGTGAACAGAAAGCACCCCAGCAGCACCCCTGCTGGCAGCCAGGCACAAGCCCTTCATGTTTTTGATGAGGACATCATGGAAGGTTAAAGACTGGCAGAGGAGGGGACAGCAGGTTTTAAGCACAGAAGAGAACCTATAAAGTGAGAGGTGAGAAGCAGTGGATGGGAAGGGTCACTTAGAGTGGGTGGCAGGGGCTGTTTGCAGCACATGGAGAGAGTGAAACAGGAAAAGTTGCAGTGTGGAAAAGTGAGAGCTGCTGTGGCCATCCTGGAACAGTCAAGTGTCAAGGAGCATTGAAAGAGCAAAATATCACTGAAATTTTGACAAGGTACTGAGACCAGAATTAGGCTTGTGTCCTGAGTTGTCAGAAAGAGAAGGCTCCCTCGTTTCAGGAACAGATGGCTTGGTACCCTGGGACTGTTTCTGAATTAAGGATTCTGTTGATGTTTTGGGATAAACTGGCTTGATGTCAAAAGCTACCTAGATTAAATCATCCCCAGATTTTCCTCATATGTTGTACTGTTCTGACACATGACCCTCTCTCCTATAGCAAAAGATGATTCTGAGTTGTTTTCCTAAACAAACAAAGCAAATGTTCATCTCCACTTTAAAAATTCAAGTTTGGATTTTAAAATGCCAAGAAAATAAATTAATTGATCTGAACAAACAGCCTTTAACAGCCCTCACCATATTATCTTACATGTTCTCCCTGAGACCTGGCAGTTTTTCCCCAACTTCTTTCTAAAGGTCCTAGAAGAAGAATACAAAGGAAAACATAATTAAGGAAAGCTGTGGGGAAATTTCCCTTTTACCAATTTCCAGAAAAATTAATTCCTCGGGATCTGACCTAATAATTATATAGTCTTTATTCCTACACAAGAGTGAATTTCTTCGTACAAAAATAAAAGATTTATCTTTGTTTCCATTTCTCATTTCCATTACCCCAAGCAAACCAAAAGTTCTGAAATGCTGATACAGACTCTCAGAGAGCACAGGTGAGATATTTTATGGAAAGAGTGATGCTGGGAGAGGATCTGAAAAGAGAGGAATGGGAAGCAAGGGGTTGATTTGGCTAAAGACTGTAATAATTTTGCACAGGAAAGAGCTTTTGCACAAGCTGGAGCTATCCCTCATCCAGCACCAACACACTGACTCTGGAAGCAACTGGTCACTCAGGAAATTGTCACAACGGAGTATTGCTGGAGTAAGAAGAGCAGACAGAGTTCCCAATATTGATTTTGTATTAACTTTCATGGGAGAAGATACTTTGAAATCTTTGAGGAAAATTTATCAACATTTATCCATGAAGCCTCATAGCATCCTACCATTCCAAGGCAGACAATATGATTTTGGGTTTTGTTGCAAATATTAATGTTTCTGTCACTGTTTTTTGGACTGATCATATCTTTCTGGTAAAAATGGCTGATCATACTTGGGATTCTTACATACCTTCCCTCATTTTCCACCACCATCCACCTTCCTTTCCACCTTCCATCATTACTCACCTCTAGGCTTCTCTGTTTCACTTTGCTGATTAGTACTGTCTATTTTCATTTCCCCTGGACAAAAGCAGTAAAAATGTAACTTCATGCTGAGACATAGGAAGGTTCAGGAACCAATTCTGCAAGAAGCTTCCACGTATCTAAGTATGCTAGCCGTCCTTGGCTCAAAGTCAACGTTTCACTTCAGTGCTGAACTGGGCATTGAGACCCTAAACCTAATTTTCAGATGAACTTCTTTGAAGATCACATACATCACTGCACTTCCGAGTTTTACTAACTGTGGAGAGCTGGGAGGTGTAGGCAAGATCATGGTACAGTTCCCCCACACTTTTACTTGCTAAGGGAGAGAGAGGTCTATGCACAATTCACGCGGAGATTTCATGAAAAACAGGCAAGAGTGCTCCTACCAAGTGATTTTAAAAGTAGTCTGGTATAAATAAAATGTGTCAGTTTGCATTTTCATCCCAGACTATAGGCCCAAGTTTTAAGAACTTTTTTTGCTAGCTGCTGAAGACTTTCATATGGGTAAGATCTCATCTCTATAAATTATTGTTATGCTTATTTTGCCTGTGAGCAATTTTCTCTGTATTTGTAACAAGACATAAGTTTTCTGCTCTGTTAAAGTGTAATCATAAACGTATCTTTCTGAACACAGAGACCAAATAAATGTTTCTAGTTTCAGTAGTAGTGAAGTTTTCCCGATGTAAGCCAGTATGTTGAAGCAATACAAGCTAGTAGCCAGCACACCATATAACTGTTTTATTAAAAAAATAAATAAGTAAATAAATAAAACAAATACTGCCATAACTCCACATTTGCAAGGAGAAGAAAAAGTATCATTTAATTGTCTCTACATGATGTTTACATATAAGCAAGAAGCTGGAGATTTATAGCCCAGTTGTTCTCATAACCAGCCCCAGTGACAATGTGTCTCTGCTCATTCTAATAGAAACATCTGCCTAACCAACAGAGCTAGGGATAACCACTGCTATCTGACATTCCAGTGGTTTACAAGGACAACACACTTACAGCTGCAAATCTGCCACAAGCAAACAGCAAAATACTCTGCTGAATGCATCACAGTCATTCAGATTACTCAGATGTTTCTTCCTATCCTTAGTAACAGGCCAACGTGGATCTTGATCCAAAAGAATCAAGCTCCTTATGTCATGAAATTTGATGGGGTTTGGTGTATGGGTTTTTGAGACATTTTTTTAAACAGCTTTTCCTGGCAGAACTTACAAGCTAATAAATACTTCTAAAAGACCTTTCTTATGTCAACACCCAACAGCAGAATTCAAATTCAGAAGAAACTCTTGGGAGAGAGAATCCAAAGAGTAAAGCTCACCACTTTGGCTAAGTGTCACTGCTGGTTCCAGTTCTTCCTCTGCACAGCTTGCTCCTCTTGGCTGCTTTCAGCACAGATTAGTGACCTTCAACCCTGACAAATATGTTGCCCTCATGCTTTTATGATCTCATAATCTCTCAGAAGGTGCCACATTCTGAGATTAAATACACCAGAATCCCAGTGGCAGCATAATACAGATACAGCTGTGATTAATGGCAATTAAAACAGTAGCAGCATGTGACAACTGTTACAATTACTGTTAATTAGCAAGTTTTAAACCCCCTCTTATCAGGCTCCACTTCAAAGTATGTGACTAGAATAGGTCATGAGTTCATGACTCCTTAGTCTTTTGAATGACTTTCTGCTAGAGAGCTACTACATGAAAGGCTTTAGCAGAAAAGCTTTGCATGATCTGTTGGTATTTCCCTGGAAAATGGGTCGTAAAGAATAAAGGAACTTCGGCTATGGAGGGAATTTGGGCACAGGACACTGCCCAGACGAACTCTTAAACACAATTTGCTTACAGTGCTCCCCACAGCATGTTAAATTTCATCTATAAATATACAAGTTAAACAATCCAAGTGGGTATCTACAATAAAGTTGTGCAAATACCAATTAAAAGAGAGGAGAAGGTTGCTCTTAAACTCTATTTGCCACATCTCACATCAGTTTTAGAAACATGGTATCTTCTCCCCTTCCCCCGCCACAGCAAAAAGAAAGCCCCTGTTTAGGATTTGTTTCCATTGCACTGGGAGGTCTGCCTGAAGCACGTGCAGACAGGCTGGCTGCACCTATCCCAGGAAAACAAACACTGCAGGGATGCTGCCAGACCCCACCATTGATGCTATCACCCTGGTAGAACAGTCACTGGCATGCTGGGACCCATGGTGTCCCAGGAAACATCATCCCACATGGATGCACAAGTCCACAGGGGCCAGGAGCCCCACCCTGCAGCCACCCTCTCTGGCAGGAGGGAGAAGGATGTGGTCAAAAGGCAGCAGTTAGCCCCCAGGCTAAAGAACAGACCTTGGCACTGGCTCACAGTAACTCTAATAAACAAGGCAATTAGGGATAGCTTTAACTAGATTGCTTGAGTAGGTTACCTGGGCTCCAGCACAAGGTGAAAACCTCATAGGCCCCAACAAACCTGCCCTACCCAGGCAGCTGCCACATTTTCGCTTCAGTTGTTACCTTAATCAGTGTCTCACCCCCTTGTCCACCAGTTAAGTCATGACAATACATGTCCCATGGGATGCAGGAATGGCAGGTCCAGTGTTGGATATGAGTGCAGACCAGAAAAGCCACCCACATCCCCAGAACGATGAACTCACTGCAAACTTTGATCGTCTTAAATAAGGAAGGGAATGAGTGCTCAAAGCTCTTTCAGGCTTTGGCCAAACGCTGCAGGGATCTCCTGCAGGCCTGGGGATGACCAAGGGCATTTGACATCACACAGGAGCAGGCAGCTGTGGCCCAAAACACAGCTGCTTCCCCAGGCATGCAGCCGCTTGGTGCGTATTCCTGGTACTCAGATGACTTCCGAGGGCACTTGCTTCCACAACAACATGGTCTCCCCTGTTACTAATACCAAAGAAACCACCACTTACTGGCTGAGCAGTCATACTGTGACTAGGAAACCATGTTTCACATTTCAAAGGTAACTTAGAAATTACAGTATGGAGCGCTTGACACCTTAAGAGATCTATACATCATGTTGACACATATAAACAAAAAATCAGACCATACTGCATAATGTCAAGCAGCTTTTTTGCTTGTTTTAAAAGAAGCAACCTTTACAATGTAAAGACATATTTAGGTCTGAATGGGTCATTTTTTTCTTCCTGGGTTTTTTTTCCTGACAGCAGACATTCTTTTTTTTTCTTCACCAAAAAGAGTTTTATCTCAAGCAGCTCCGAAACTTTCAAGATCTGTATAGAAAAATATAATCAATTCTGAAGTTTTTTTAGCTTTTGTTAACTTTTAATAGAACTATGGAAATCTTTCAGCAGCTACTTTACTTTCAATCAAGAAAGAGTGCACAGGGCTCTCAGTAACCCTCCTTACCAAGAGATTTGTGCCGGCAGCACAGGGAGAGGCAGGGACATTATTTTGTGATTAAGAACTAGCAGGTTTGCTCTCCATTTATTTCAACCATCCTATTAGTGCAGCTAAGACATCTGCCTAACATTTCCTTTCACTCTGGTTCATGTGAGCTAAATAACACATAAGCTAAAAAATGGGCTCTCAGCAACTTTTAATAGCAAGAAAAAATAAACTCTTGCAGTATTATAGATGGACAATCTCTGTCTTGGCTTCATTACCTTCTGTTATTTAAAGAAAATTAGTGGCTTTGCACTGACAAAACCCATGCAAAAGAATAATGTATTGAGTTCATTTTTCCAATTTGTGCAGTAAAGTTTTAGTTAATGATCTTACACTTAAAATACTAGGACTCTGTGTCACCATAAACAGGGTAACCAAGACATTTGTTTCAGCATGCCAAAGTCCCCAACCTTTAATGGAGGCACCAACTTGTATCTTTGTTTTTCTCTGCTTTGCTCAGGTTTCTCTGCTCTGCTCAGGGTGGGAGCCAGGAATAACTTTTTGTGCACACAGCACTTGCATCCATCGCCTATCTCACAGCTACACGTAAATAATTTCATGACAGAGGCAGCACAACCTGAACAGTATTGCTGAGCCAAACCAAGCACTGCTTCTTGTAACGCCTCCTCCTGTCCCCTTCTGGTGTGCACACATATATAAACAGATGCATTTATCAGATGCCTGTGTCTTTATTGTACAGATACCATATACTCTGTTTCTTTTCAACAGATTGTTCTGTCATTGCCCCATTTGTTGCCTGCAAAGGGGCTGTACTTCAGGAACTTCTATTCCAGGTGCCTATCACTAGATTGTCTGTACTGAAAAAGCTTAATACTACTTTTAAGTGAACATTTACATTTATGTATAATACTGTTTAATATTTATAAAGTAGATAACTTTGGGGAATATTTTACTCTCCTGTACTTAGAAGAAATCTCTTTCATGCAAATTACTCCTTCTTCAAATGGCACAGTTAGTTAAAAAAATACACTGAAGTTAAAAAAATCTAATAAAGTAATTCTTTCAATCATTGTTTCTGAGACACAAATTTGTTGCTCCTGCAGAGATGGGGACATGGTCCCAAGAAAGGTTGACCACTTCATCACAAATGCCTCATTTAGTGGAAGACAGTTGTGAAATTCCCCCTCAGCAGGCAGATGACTGCAGTGGTTGAAAAGCCATGCTGCCCAAAGAGCTTCACAAGAAATTCATGTTTGTCACTCCAGCTTGTCATCCAATGGAAATTCAGAAGATGCCTTCTGCAGAAATATTTGTCCTGGGAGCCCATCCAGATGACATTCAGCAGACCCCTCCAAATTTCCAATAAACATATCAAAAATCTTTACTAGTCCCCTGGAGGTCACAGAGATTGATTCTCATTCCCATTCTTTCTAATGAGTTGACTGCGACCCCCTCCACTGTGCTACAGCCCACCAGCCTGAGATCTCCTTCACAATTAAGAGCCTGGAGGGTTATGTGCTTTTCAGACTGATGGAGAGCAAACAAGTGTTGGCGTGCACACACTTGGCTCTGGAGTCCACATGCACGGTCCTGACACTACTTCCTACCCAAAGGGAGCAGAGAGGGTGCAAGTGGTTCAGGATGGGCTGCGCACAAAGCCTAGAGCATGCAGCAGCTGGTCCCACTTGCCTCCTGCATCCTCCCCCTGCAGGGCCTAGGGGAATGGGAATGGGAAGAGGGAGAGGGAAAGTCTCATAGAGCAGACGAGGTGGCGCAGGCGATTGAGCAGAGCCGGGAATAGGCAGCCCACGGTGCCGCTGGCGGTGGCAGTGTCCGGACGAGACCCGGCCCCCCTTTCTCCGCCCTGCCCGGCGGGGGTGCAGCTCTGGCCGCCGTCGCTGCATCAGTCAGCCGTGCCCGCGGGGTCCGGGACGGGCAGCGGTCCCCGAAGGGACTGCCTGGAGGCTGCTCTCCTTCCCTGGGAGAGAGAGAGAGAGACGAGCCGGCGCGCACACGTTTGAGTGCACAACCGTAACCACACACACACGCATACCTGGGGCGGAGGGCGTACGAAACAAACCCGCAGCCAGGCGTCACCTTTGGGGGCGGCCCGGCCCGGCCGTGCCCAGCGCGGGTCCCTCCGTCCCGCAGCTCCGGTGCTCGGCGCTGTGCCGGCGCGGGGTCTCTGGGACCGAATTGGTCTCCTGGGGATTTCGCTGCTCCATCCCATACCCGAGTGCCTCCCCCCCCACAAAAATGAAATATCCAGAAGCAAAGACTATTTTAAAAGAGAAGCCGCGCGAGGCGGAGGGAGCGGTCTCCGGACCGCCCGCACAAACCCCGCGCTGCCCAGCCGCCCGCCCGAGCTGCGCCGCGCTAATTCCGCAGCACCGGAGACATGAGGATCTCATACCTCCGGACAACTGCGTGAGTCATAAATACACGGCGCAGGGCTGAAAGTCGACACTGTTTACAGCGACTTTGCCGCGGCCTTCGGAGAGTCAAACATCCACCCCCC
>VWZS01004208.1:61781-211073 GCA_013397075.1 Rhabdornis inornatus
CGCCGGGGACCGTGCTACCGGCTCCCCGCTGCCTCCATCCAGACCTGCGACCTTACCCCCCCTCCTCCATACGTGTCCCCCTTCCCCCCTCCTTTGAGCAAAGAGGGTGCCGGCAGTCGGACCCCGACCTGCCCACATGAATCGGCCGGCCGGCCGGTCGACTCCACGGCGTTAATGTCCATCTCGGGTCCGACGAGACCAGCTCAGAGGTGAGGGCGAGGATGGGTGCGCTGGGGGAGGGCGGGACGGGCGGGCGCTGTCTCCGGGAGCACCCCGCAGCTCCCCGGACACGGCGAGGTGCGAAGGCAGCGGCCGGAGAAGAAAGCGCGCACCGAGCCGCAGCCGCGCCCTAAGCCCGGCGCTGCACCGGGACCTCCGCGGTTCCCCCTCGGCGGGGCTGCTCCTCCCGGGCCGGACACTGCCCTGTGCCGCCGCCGGGCCGAGCCGAACCGGGCTAGGGGCAGCTGCTACCCCCGGGCGGCGCGCAGAGGGCAGTGGGTACGTGCCGTGGCAGGCTTCGGGCAAGGCGGCCGGGGAACGAGGAGGAGAAAAGAAGAAGGGACGAAGGACGGGAAGGGGAGAAGGGAAGGGAAAAGAAAGAGGATCGGTGAAAAAAAAGAAAGATAGGATGAAAGGAAGACTAGGGAGGAGAAGAATACAAGGAGTGGAAAATGAGAAGGGAAGGGAAAAGAAGAGGAAAATTAAAGGGAGATGGAAACAAAGAGGAAAGGAAAAATGAAAGTGGAAGGAGAAAAGGGAAGGAAAAAGGAAATCTTGAAGTAAGGGGGAAAGGAAACAGGAAGAAAAGAGGAAGACTATAGGGAAAGGAGAAAGAATGGAGAAAAGGAAGAGTATAAGGATAAAAGGTGACAAGAGAAGATGAAACCAAAAAGAAAAGGAGAGGAAAAAATTAAGAGGAAAGAGAGGACTGGATAGAGGAAGGAAAAGGGTGGGGGGAAGAAGAGAGGGAAAAAGAAAGAGGAAAAAGGGAAAGAGGTGAGGGAAAGGGG
Source organism: Rhabdornis inornatus (assembly GCA_013397075.1). NCBI lineage: Eukaryota > Metazoa > Chordata > Aves > Passeriformes > Rhabdornithidae > Rhabdornis > Rhabdornis inornatus. The sequence goes on from VWZS01004208.1 coordinate 62,792, forward strand.
AGAGAGAGAAAGGGAAAGGAAGGTTTGCTTGTAGCACATCAAGTCTGCACAGACCAGCACCCCAGATCAGCCCAGTCCTCTCCAGTCCAGCCTGAGAACAAGTGCCCTGGTGCTGCCCAGGTGCTTGACAAGCACAAGGTGACCTGCCTGCCAGCGAGAACAGGGACATGGTCACACTCCCATATCCCTAGAAACAGACTTATGGGGCCTGCATGCCTGCCTTCCCCAATGCAGCTCAGGCACAGAGGGACTGGAGGCCATCCTGTGCCTCTCTCTCCCACACCACTCACTCGCTGGGGAGAGCCCACCTCACTCGCTCTGACTGCACAGGGAGCAGGTTGTTGTTCATCTGCTGTCCTCAGGCCTGGCCTGGGTGATCTGGGGTGCAAAACTGCTTAGCTTTGTCTTAGGGCTGGGATAGGACTGCAGGAACATAGCAGCTGGGAGCTCACCCTGCCTCTTGTTTCTGCCAGGGGCCCGTGTTGGAAGGAGATCTAAGATGAAGTTATGGGATGTTGTGGCTGTCTGCGTGGTGCTGCTCAACACGGTCTCCACCTTGCCCCTGCCCACCGGTAAGACGCCTCCCAAGGGGTCCCCTTCAGTGGTAGAGGGACCTGAAGATGATCTCTCCCCCATCAGCCTGCTGCCTCCCTATGCTGTGCACAGTGACTGTAAGAAACATTCCCCTTTGTAGCAACTGCTGTCTGTTTTGCTAAACTTGCTTCCCTTTGCTCAGGTGCCAGGATGAGAAAAGGATCCCCCCATTTTGTGCCCCTATTTCTCCATAGGTGGTGTCATTGGCTTTGGTCTTGCTCGAGCAGCTCCAAACCTAGTCATCCTCCAAAGCTTGGGGTTGACAATTGCAGTGGCAATGTCCCCTGCCCAATCCAGCCCTGCCTTTCTAGCAGCCTTAGGATCTCTCTGGTTGAAAAACATGGGGAGGTGGGAAAGTTTGTTGTACGCAGTGGAGCAGAGAGGAGGATTTGGTTCACACCCCTCGCAGCACCGGCACTGAAACTCCTTCCCCGCTGCCTCAGCCTCCTCTCCCTGCCAATGCAATTACTCTCTACCTGTAGTGGGCGCAAGTCCTGACGGAGGTTTGGCTCCGTGATGGGAGGCACTGTACACATCCTGGAGTACTGCTGAGCTTCATTAAATCCTCCTTGGATTCTGATCTCGAAATGAGTGTGTCCACCTGGAAATTTACAGAAGAGTAGCTGTGGCAGGGTTAGAAGCTTGATGCAGAGCAATCCACGTGAACTAGTTCACAGTAAGACAGTTTACAGTCCAAATGACAGATAATAATGCCTTGCTAATAATAGGTCCTGTACCTACAATAGCAGGTACAGGATTTTCACAGTGGTATGTGAGCATTATGTTAACTCTGGTAGCTTTTTAAAGAGGGAGGTAATATGACTCAGTAAGAAGTGGTAGAATACTCACGTGAATAGTGGAGACGTTCACTTAGCAAAGGCACCAACGCAGTTTGGAGGTTGCTTCTTTTGGCCTTGCTCATCCCCCTCTCTGTTTAGCTCGTTACGGGATGCAGACAGTATCCAGTAATTGGGATTCATTTCTATCTCCTTTTCTGGAGGCATGTCCTTTCCCTGCACACGCCACAGCTCCAGTCACAGGCAGCTGTGCTCTGGTTTCTCTGGGAGCAGCCAGGCTGTGCAGTGTGGAAGCACCAAGCATTTGCCGTGACTTCACTTTGACCCCTCCCAAACACCCATCTCTTCCATACACACACATTTATGTCCTTCCCCATTTAGTCTTCTCTCTTTCCTTCTCTTGCTAGTGTTTCCCCCCTGCTGGAATCTTGCCTGTGCTCCCGCCTCCGCGTGTCCCAGCCTGGGCTCCTGCTGCTCATAGACTGGCAACCCTGACATCCTTTCAGCCCCTCCACACAGGGAGGTTGGCCAAAAGTGTTTCCTCACCAGGCTCCAGCCTGCCAGGATCATGGGGTTATCACACATGGTGATCTTCTCCATGGCAAGCCTTGTGGTGGATAAGTGCTGTCCTACAAAAGGCAGTGATCAGCTTTTCAGGCCACTGTGCTGTTCCCCTCTGTACAGGCTTCCTGAGGTGCTCATAGCAAGAAGAGCATTAGGGGGAAAACATCATTAGTCAGTTTGTAGTTTTCACAGAAACTTCCAGGTGGGAGAGCATTAATGCTCCATCTTTCCAGAGTTATAGTATTTGTAAGATGCCCACTTTTATCTTGAATCTACCTTCTTTTATCTTGAAACTACCATATTGCCTGGGAATATGGTCCCAGGTAAGCAGATTCCTCTACTGCAGCTCAAGGGGATAGGCAGCAGTAGTGATTCTCCGAGTTCCTAGTATCCAAAACTTCTCACCATTGCGTCTTCTTTTTTCCTTTCCTGTGGGTTGGATAAATAAGAAGTAGGAAGAAAGACAACCTGTGTTTTACCTGAGCTATGGTAATATCAACATTATCTTTTTCCAGGGTACAGACATGGGCTTAGCCATGCAGAGCTGGGTGAAAGGTTATTACCCAGGATAGTAATTTGAAAAAGGGCTGATAGTTTGGTCTCGAGTTTTTAACTCTCTGTATCACAAACAAATGTGTCTGGCTGCAAAGGCAAAGGAAGCAGTGCTGTTCTTCACATCAGAAATTGAGGAAAACACAGGATGTTCCTGTGATCTTTGTATGGCAGCAGTTAACATAAAAATCGAGTCTGAAATTCATCTCTATGTTGCCAAGTCAGATGAACCAGAGGAGACCTGCAGAAAGATGACTGTAAGAGAGCAGTGAAATACTCTGGTGTACTTTTTTAGTTAAGTGTGTGGTGTCTGGAGAACAGTCTGCAAAGAGGCTGTGAGGCTGATCCTACCCAGCCACATCACTGCCTTCCTGCTGCAGCAGCACTTTGCTCAAGTCACCCCCATCAGTGTCTTTGACATATTTGTTCTCTCCACTTACAATTTGGTGGCATGCACCCTTCAGCATTGCAAAGACATAGAACCAAGTACACAAGAGGAATCAATGTCTGCACCATGTAGATTTCCCTTTGCACTTGGAGGTTTCTCTCACCATCAGAGCACCTGTGCCACGAGGACAGAGGCATGCTTGCCGCTCCCCAGCTGTCCCATGTATTCACATCTCTGTGGATGCAGTTGGTCAGCTGCTTTGCTAAGGGCTTTTGCAAGAGACAGGTCACAAAGTGCTGGGAGCATCATCATACCTGTGCTGCCTCACATGCATAGGGCAGTGTGTGGGTCCTGAGCAGGACTGGGTGCTGTGTGCCTACAGAGAGGTGCACTGCTCTCCCCTAAAGCAATCCCTTTGCAGGCTGAGCGTAGCTTTTCTGCTCCCAGGTCCACCGCTCTTACTCCAGAGCAGCTGGATCTCCCACACAATCCTTGCATCAAGGCTTAGTAGGATTGTGAGATCAAGTCCACTCCTAGGGCCAGGCCAAACAGCTTGCTGGAGACCAGATCTGTTTCCCAGGCCCTTGACACCTTTTTGCATTCTTGTTTGATGTGATTGCTTTCTCTGCAAAGTACTCTGAGGTCACCTGATGTTACCCCATCCCCTTCAGGTTGGCTTGAAACCTTCCTTCATTCCAGGCTCCATGCAGGGTTCTAACCTCCTGGGCTGATCAGGTGTAATGTGCTGACCTTTGCTGTTCAGGGCAGTAATCAGAGATGGCAGAGGGTGCTAGCTATTGCAATCTTCTGCATTTTTAATTGGAGTGGAGGCTGGAGTATCCTCCACAAATGCAGTGCATTNGCAACCATTTCATTGTTTCTCTTATGCTACAGTCCCCTGGGGGAAGAACACTATTAGCTTAAATACCAAATGCAAGTAGAACAAATATAAACCACATTATTATAAACTAAATACTAAGTCAGCAGCCTCAGAAGAATGACAGTGCAGAGGGAGCCAAACACTTGTTTGCATTATACACAGTTGCCAGTGAATACATCTTATAACTGCTTGCTGTTGGATGCACATAACCAACATGTACGTGAGGACTGGAGTGTCCTCAAATCCATGATATGATAGGTATTCTCTTGACCAAGTGAAAACCTGTACTAAGAACTAGTGCTAAGCAGGCAGAATTAAATGAAACATCTCCCCAGGGGATTTTTCCTTCGTAGCAAGAGGAAAAGAGAGGTTTTCGTATCATGGTGTCTGAGTTGCTCTACAGCTACTGAATGATCATTCACTATTGGAGCTCTTTTGGTATATGCTGTGACACATCATGGCATATGTGTGTTATACCTCTATTAAAAATTCTTCTTACCCCTGCTAAGGAGTATTTAATGTTAAGTTACTGCTTTTAGCTGCAACTTTATCAACTAATATGGAAAGTATCTAGAAAAAATAGTGGTATTGTAGGGCTCTTTAAGGCTAAAACAGCATTTAATTATGCTTCCAACTGAATGCATTTCCTGCCCTACAATATTTATTAGGCCCACTCAATGTCACGAACTACAACTCTCATGTTTCTGCCCAGGCTTTCCTGCTCAGCACACCTACGGTGTGGTGTATGTGCTTTAGCCTCAGACACCCAGAAGCTGCAGAGGTAACCTGCCCTGCAGAGTAAACCCAGTGCATCAGGGAGGCAGGTATCAGCCACACAGAGCAGGTGCCACCCTGAGTTATCTGATCTGTGTGTGCCCAGCACAGCCAGTGCCTCCAGCACAGCCAGTGTCAGGCCGGGGTGCCCAAGACAGCACACAAATGTACTAAAGTTTGTTTGCGCAGGGACATACAGGTTATCCAGGCATTCAGAAACCCCAAGCATCCAGACTGGCCATGGCAAAATGATGCCCATGATGCCCATGATTCATGGGCAAAATTCTATAAAAAGAAAGAAACCAGGCAGATGTGGTTATATCCAGAGACATGTAGCCCTAGAAGCAAATTCCTCCGCAGCCTCAGGTATAAATACTGAATATACTCCAATGAAGAGCACTCTGTGACTTAAGGAAAAAAGTTCTGAATTGCAGGATAATAAAGTTCCATTCTCATTTTGAGTTATTCTTTGCTGAAAGTTTTAGTTCTTTGCTGCTTTCCAATTTAGGGATCTCAGAAAATTGCCAGTGAAACTGTGGATGTTGTTGGATGCTTTGCAGGTGTTTATTAACAGATAACATACCTGGATATACTTTTCTTCTTCACCTTTCATAAGCACCTTCAGTGTATTTTAGAAAACCCCATGTTTAGGGTTTGCTGATGAAGAGCTTCAAAATATTCCTTGAAAAGGAAAAGAAATTCAACTGTGTTAAGTATTCATCAGGCTGCTACTGAATTTAGTGGGGGAGGCATTGTTTGTCCACTAGCAGGAGATCCTCAGACTGATAGGTTGTAATGTCTTTGTAAATTGTACTGTTCCTGGTTAGTACTGCAAAAAGTAGTTTTAAAATAATTAAAGTTACAAAGGCTTTGAGAAGCCATTTGGGACATCCCTGCCCACAACTGCAGATGTTCAGAGGTGTATATCTAGTGAGAATACCCAGCTTTCAACCTCCCACACTATCTAGAGATTGCAACATAAAACTAGTAGTACATAGGCCAAACCCTACATAACTACATTTGTTGTGGATTCCCATATTTCTGAGGTCGTAAGTGAATAAGTAGAAATAAACAAGGAATACAAAATCCTGCAGCATAACCATGTTCAGGATCATCAGACATCTAAATAGGCCACTGACACATTAGTGCTGGTAGAGTGGTTAGCACTGCAGAGTGGTCATTTTTTACAAAACCAGCTCAGTTTCTGATCAAGTCATATCCTTTGGTAAAGAGAAAGGATACAGGAAAGATTTCAGTTGTTCTTTGAATTTCAATCCTGATTACAAAGAGAATAAATAAAATTGGATCAAAAATATTTACTTGAGACAGCTGCAAATAAATTAAGACACAAAATATATGTTAGAATACGTTTTAAGATCAAGGACTTAAAATTAATTTTGTGAGATATTTCATGTAGCAGCATTTTTTTTAAGGAATAAAGCCACTCATATGACCTAGCAGAAGTTTAGGCTCTATGTATTATACATCACTTAAACTGAAACCTGCAGGTACATTTCTTTGAAGTCTTTGGGACTTGTGTAAATACTTTAAAGATTATTGGACAGGAATATTCTTCAAAACAAGCAAATACTGAAATCCATTTATTTATTTTCCTGTGTTGTGGCTGGGCAGTGTTACAGCAGCATGCCACAACTCTAGTGGCCATGCTTTTAGAGGAAAGCTGGTCACATCCCCTTTAAATAACAAGCTGTGTACAACACCTGGACTATCTGCTTCCATCCAAAGCATATGTGATTTCTTTGACAAAATCAGCCATTACTTAGGAAATTTCTGAAAGGGGATAGCATCCAATGTAGCAGTTAAGAAGGACCTTGCTCTTCTGTGCACTCCCCAGCTCTATCTGGCAAGTGCCAGCCCACACTTCCCAGCATGAGCCTTTCTGCAGTGGAGTACATGCACCTGCCCTAGAGCCAAGGACTGATTATTATAACAATAACAATTTTCAACAAGCAACATTAAAACCTTCCATATTGTTCCTTTTGTAAACACATTGAAATGCAGGCAATTGAAAGGCAACAATGAAAGATCATATGTTATTTATAGATCAGATCAAATCTGATAGCAGCAGAGATTGCCACAAGAGAAACATCATCCAAGGTTTTGCCTGGACTGCTCTTACAGGGAAGAGACTGGGTTAGGGTCCCTTTAGAGTCTGTTCTTCCTTCTTTGCTGCATGTCTTTGCTCCTTGGGGATGCTTCTAAAACCCTATGGGAAATGCAGAGTAAGAGCACAGGCAGCCCAATAATAGCTGATGTTATTGATTTAGGCATGCTCTTTCCCTTCAGTGAACTGTTACTAAAGAGGGGCTGGGTTACCATTGTGGGGTTTTACTGGTGTCATAAGAGAGCTGGGCTGGATCACTTCTGCACCAGGGATGGTGGAGAAAATACCATCAGTATTTCCTCCATTAAAACCTGTGTGCATGCCTATTAGCTGGCTGCATGTTCTTGCTAACAAAGGTCACAGGTTTTGGGTCTTGCTCATATATACTCACCCAAGGCTCTCACAGGATTTGAGGTTTCAGCTTAACTAAATATTAGGTTTAAACCTAGGTTTTACTGGGAGGCTAGGTATTTACTCAGCATGGTATGGATGTGGAAGAGTACCAAATCTTAGGGAGGAGTCAACATTTGTCTTGTCCAGGTTTGACTCCTGCTCAGTTGGTGGCTTCAGGCAGGGTACTGGCACTTTTTCTATCTTCCCCTTTTATACTCTTCATGCTGTAGCTTCTTCTGATGCAGGGATGCTCTGAGGGTGCTCACAAACCCGCCACCCCATAAAATAAGGTCCTAGTGCAGATGGGCTCCCGGCAGCAGCTGCAGGAGATGCCACAGCATTTCAGGTGCGACTGCTGAAAAGCTGACTGCTCTGTGGTGCTCAGAGCTGGTGATTCAAAGCTCTGTGCCAGGGAAGATTTTATCCTCCTGTTGCTCCTCTGCTCCTTGGCTGCTGGGTGAGACGTTCCTCTGTCCAGCCCAGAGAGGCCAGAGGTGGGGTGGGCAGAGGAGGGCAGCCCACCATCGGACAGGGCTGTGAGATCCTGCTGGGCAGGTGAAGAACAAGAAACTCCCGTGAGCAGGTCAGCTCATGTCTTCCTCTGCTTCATGCAGTCCAGTTGATCTTGCTGTGTCCCCCTGCTCTCAGGGACTCCCCACACTGGTAACAGCTGTGGGGATCCTATGGTCTCCCCCCTTTCTTCCTCAGTTGGGAACCAGCATTTCCACCTGCAAGAATGCAAGCCAAGTTCAGAAAGGGAGGCACTGCCAAGCACAGCCAAGTGGAAACACAAAGGACTCTGTGGATTTGTCATTACGATCAACATATGGGAAGCTGCAGGGTTAGCTAAAGAACTACACACATGTAACCTGACTGCTCCATCAGGAGCAAGAGCACCAGGAAGGTCAATCCTGTGCCTTTTACCAGTGTTGGCATCATCGTGCCTGACTGGTGCGAGTGGCCCTGGCATCGCCCACCAGGTTATTCAGCACTTGCCTTGCGAGACAAGTGACACCGGGGAGAGGCTCCATTTCTAAGGGCTCTGAGGGGAGCCACAGCATGGGCCGGGAGGGAGGTAATACAGAACCGTATTAAACATTAAAGGATGAGCTGACCCTGGTTTGTTTGATGTTCTATTTCCTAATGGATACAACCAATGGGTTTCCATTTCACTCTTGGTCCCATGGATTTTCAGGCAAGGCGTGAAAGCAAACTCATGCCTCAGAAAGGTGGTATTTTAATTGTTTAAATTCCAAAAACATTTCAGCATACTACTTTTAACACCTGCCTTCACTTAGATGCATTCATGTAATATTTTTGTCTCTTATACAAACAATTTCATTTTCAATAAAATAAATGGTTTATCCCCACCACAGTTGCTACTTTCTCACTTTGTAAAGCAGAATGATCATCACATTAGTATTTTTAGCCTGGATAAGGTTGCATTTCTGCAAGTTGCTCCAAATCTCTCCTAAAATATGTCCTTGTGGTGTAAGATGGAGTCATTGTGTGTTCAGATCGGCCACATCCCCTAAAATAAGCACCTGAAAACAGTGCTGCATAGCAAGCTAGATATAAAAAAAACTACTGAATTATGATTATGAAGTAATAATTTGATTATGAAGGCCCCAGATTAAAGTACCAGAGCTGTTTTTGAAAAGGGGCCACTTAATCCTAATGCAGATCTGGATCTAAATTTTCTAAATATTGCTTACCACTACAATGAGTGGGACTAAACCCCCAGAATCCTGAAATCATACTTCAGGATCTAATACTGTTGTGTGAACTTCTCTAATTGAAAGACTGTGCTCAAGCAAAATAATTTAGTTAAGTGTTTGGTCTGATGTCTTGATGTGGTAGCTATACACTGTCACAACTGAAGGCATGAAAACTACAGTCCAAAAGCAAAACCTAATTTTATAGTGTTTAACATACCTTTCGTGACTTCTGTTCCACCACTTTAGCTCAGGGTTTGTAAAGTGCCAAATGATGTGGCAGTGATGCGATTACATTTTCCTGAGATCACTATGGAAATCTATTCTATAAAGCAGAGTTTCAAATAATTTATTATGTCAAACTTCATGAGGTTGGAAAAAAAAAAGGAAAACTCATCTATATAAATTATTATTCTGCAACATACAGAGTTTAAGCTTTTCCTGTATGCTTTTCTTGTATGCTAAGGATGGTTAGAAGAGACTAGTAAGTTTTTTAAATCCATAACCAGACACAAAAAGAAGAAACTGGATTTTTATTTATTACAGTTTGTTGTCATGTACAAGCTGAGGATTTCTTGCTCTATCTTGCAGGGTTGCTGCCATTGCATGTGGGGGACTATTTGGCTTTAAAATTAATCTGTTGATAGCAAAATCAAATGAATAGATTGAGAAAATGTATTTGCGATCACATTTGAACAGACAGAAATAAATTGTCCATTTTTACTTAATGGAGGCTGTTTTTTCTGATAATGGGACAAGTTTGGTGTGAATATCTATTTCATGTAGAAGTCTATCAGAACACTATAATTTAATCTTCTAAAAAGCACGGGGACCAGATCCCAGCCCTGGTGTCACATGGTGTCTCTAATTAAATAGAAATGCAAACACAGGTTCTGGGGGGTGTCGGTGGGGAAGATGCCCATAGGAAGGCACATTTCCCTGCACACCCAAACCAGAACTCAGGACTGGATTTCTCCAGGGGCTAATGGGGAGTGCCATGGCTGTTTGGCTGCAGGATCCTTCACTCATGTGTGCTGCCAACTCTTCTTGTGCCCAGGGGAGATTGTGCTTGGGGACAAGCAGGTCAAAACTTCAGGTTGCAGTGAACATCAGTGAGGCAAGAATTTCAGTTTGCATTACAGAGGGATGTTCCAGACCAAGGAGGCTGGGTCAAAGCTATGATCTGACTGTGCCCTAAGTGTTTGGAAAACAATCAAACAGCTTGCAAACAGCAAGCAGATGATGCAAATATTCTGGTGTTCGGGTTTTTTTGGTTGGCTGGTTGGTTGCTTTGGTTTTTAAATTAGTGTTTTAAATGAGTCTCACTCCCTCTGGTGAAGGCTCACCAGCTCTGCTCCCAGCCTGATCATGCTTCTAGATTCCTCAGTCTTGTGACTTTTCATTATTTCTTCCTTTGCTTTTTTATTCATTTTTCTGGTCATGTGAGAAAATCCACACAGATCAAGAGCCCTTGTTCAACTGGACAAGGGAGACAGAGAGGGTGCTCAGAGGCACACTGGCACATGGACTGTCATCATTACCCAACAGTCTTGATTCTCTGACCCTGGAAAACAAACTTGTACTCTTGTTGCAACCACAGGAAAATGCTCTGCCTGTTCCTGCCTGGGTGGTCAGGTCCTTGGCATGGTAAGGAAAGAGGGAGCATGGAAAGAAGCTGCAGGAGAGTGAGCTGAGCACAGCAGGACACACCTGGTGGATGCAGTTCCTACAAGCCCTGCTGCCTGCCTCAGGCTCCTGCTACAGGGCTGCTAGGCAGAGGTGATGCAGAAACACCTGCATGTGCCCACACACAGACTGCCTCCAAGGAACTTCCTCAGGGAGCTGGACAGTCAGGAAACAGCTTTGAGAATAGTGACGTAAAACCCAAACAAAACCTCATGACTTCACACCAGTCTTGTGAGAGATCATGGCACCACAGTTTAATGAGGTGAGGCTCAGCCCATCACACTCAACCAGTGGGGTCTGTGAGCCTTTCCCCCACAATCTGAACAAGACACACAGAGATCCTGGATTCCCTAAGGGAGGATTTTCCTTTGGGAAACACCAGTTTTGAGATGCATCACATGTGCAAGACAGCCTTTGCACACTTATATTGAGCACATGCTGCTCTGGGCTATCCTATCCTGTCCCATCCTGTCCTGCTCTGTCCTTTTAAATTCCAATTCTTTCACACCCTGGAGCTTGGGACCGGGGACTACTCCTCAGAGATCTTTGCTGCTTTAATGTCGTAGTATCCCAGCATTTTCTGCTGGCACATTGCACAATGTGACAGGCATCTGTCATGTGTTTGTTCTCTCAGCTTTTCCAGCAGAAGGCAAGTGTTGTCAGTAAACTAGTTTGTTTTGAAAAAATGTGTGTGTTTGTGTATAATTAGTCATATTTGTGTGTGTGTATGTGTAAATGAAGCACACATACACATGCAGAATGCATATCTGCTCCTTGCAGGGGTGTGAAATCCCCCCAGCCAACTCTGTCTGCTGCAGAATCAAGTCAGTACAGTCCATGCAGTGTGAGAAGCAAAGATGCTGTGAGACTATAAACATTTTCTAAACCACGTTGCAGACAGAAGGGTAACAAAGTACCCTGCTATCACAGCTTTATTCGGCTTACAAACCATCGCTACATGCTACGGCAGCCCCTATGAGTGTGCTCATGTTCCCTGAGCTCGGATCAGCACCCCCATTCCCCCAGCAGAACTTACAACAGTGCAGAGACCAAGCAAGTGCTCAGCATGTGGTGTCTGTGGTGTAGGGAGGTCTCAGCATCCCTGGAGCAAATCTACCAAGTGCCCACCAGGATGGGGACATCCTGCAGTCAGTCTTCTCCACCTTCCCTTCTGTCTATTAGCCTTTTAAGGAGTTTAGTCTTTGGTCAGTGGTTATTGCTTATTCATGTATGATGTCTGGTAGCTTCCTTAGCACTTATCTTTAGTGCCTTGTTTCACCCCATCATGGCTGGTGTCAATGCTGGTGTTTCCACTGGATTGCTCTGGATCCTATTCCAGCAGTTTTTCACAGCATTTTGTTTCAGGCTCTAAGTCTTCATACCAATACTTGTTAGACAACTGACTATCCCTACTGAGTCATGACTGGCACCTCAGCAAAGGGCTAAGACAAGTCTCCCTTCACTCCTGGTTGTCAATCTTTCCTCCAGACCCCTGTGACACATTTCTAGTGACTGCTTGTAGCCACACTGTTGACTGATTTATTAAGCAGCAGAAAATTAGCTGATTGCAGGCACTGGAGCTGTTGCTGAGTGTTAAATTATGGAAGCAAATTTGGGGTACCTTGGCAGTTCATTGGAAGCTGCCAAAAGAACGTTGCTGCATTGCTCATAACCAGTTTGGGGCTCCACAGGCAGAGGGGAGTGCTGCTTAGAGAAATTTGCAAGGTCTAACTGAGTTCCCCAGTAATGCAGCTGTCATTGTGTTGATGTGGTGTACCCATACAGCCTGTAACAGCACATGTAGTTTAGGTGGGCAGACAGTGACCAGAATCAACAAGACCCAGACATCTACTCAAGGGGACCTCTGTGCCCACTCTTCCACCAGTTTCCTATTATCATCCAGACACCTTTTGTCTCCTCCAGTGGTGTAATCTCCAAATATTGCGGGTCACTGCAGGAGTCTTATTGGTAGATTTGAATGCTTGCATGGATAGTTTCCAATTCCCTGGGCTGAAGAGAAAGTCCATGCTGGAGGCAGGAAATTGGAATTCATCTTACTAATAGTGCTGGCACTCTTCCCAGTGAGTCTCCAAGATACCTCCTGGTGTTGCAGTAGGGGATGAGCAGAACAGGGATCCCCAGCTCCATTAGACACTTGGAACACTTCTTGCACAGTTTGTGTTAGTGAGATTAGCAGGATGCTAATGACCCCATGCAGTCATGCTGCCAATGACCCCATGTTCTGGGTGCATTTAGTCTGTGTGTGTAGGCAGGACTTCTCTAGCTGGATATGCTGTTGGTTTCATTATTTGATCTATTTTTTGCTCTTTTTTGGTCCCACTTTCTGCAGGGTTGACAGTACATGCCTGCACCACCAGCACTGCATGGGGCTCTTTAGTGGTGTTTGTTTTCCTCAGCCTAGCCTCCACAGTGCAGAAGTAGCATTACCTCCCTTGGTGAAGCTGGGGTAGGGTAGGGATCACACATGAACCAGGAGAGATCTCAGTGTGCACTTCTAGCAGGAACACAGTCCACCACATGGGCCAGTTCTCCTCCTATCTACTACCCTCCAGGGTACAGTTGGCAGAACAGTGCTTGAACCCTCTAGCTGTCTGGTTGGTATTCTGCCAAAGTACACTCCTCCTATAGCACTCTCATAGGGGTAGATGGCATTTTTGCCCCTCAATTGCAAGCCATTTAAAAGTGATGTGCCCAGTTGGATTATCTCTTTAGTTAATCCACAGTTTTGTTTCTCCCTTCTTAGGAGAGGGACACTTACCCCCTCTCACTGCACTGGCAGTGTGCCAGGCTTGAGATAAGTATAAGGCTGAAGGTTGCAAACAATTATCTCTATATATAGGTTGGCTTTCCCTGTAACTGCCTCCTGCCCTCTCCCTGATGGTTGATCACTGCTTCAGTTTTGTTAAGCTCTCGTATGTTTCCCTACCGTTGTGTTTCACTCTCCATAGACAAAGTCTTGTTGTACCATACTGTTGGTACAAAGGTTGGGCTAGGAACACATGAGAGATGTGGGTTGGGGTAGTCACAGTAGTATGAGAGGAGGGCAATTGAAGGTCAGAGTGGAGAAGGGTACTTCCAGGCCATCTCCTCAGGGCTACATCCTTCTCTTAATTGGTTATTGACTAATTTCTGTGTAGGAAATCAAGAAACTCAGTCCCGAGCAACAAGTGCCTTCTGCCAGCTACTTTCCATGTGTATCTGGGTCAGGGCGAAGTTGGTACTTCAGCAATGGGGGTTACGTGAGCCCCATGTGGGTCATCTTTTCTGACTGAGTCTAGAAAGCCCTTGTTGCTTTAAAAGAACATAGCCCACCTGTCGCCTGGACCTGGCTCTTGCTCGGTAGGGCTGTACTTGTACACAGTAGGCAGACCAGCCTGCTCTGCAAAGGAGCTGGTTGATGCATCCAGTGGACACATCCATCCAAGCAACGCCCTCCAGTAGGTATGGCTCACAGTGGGTATTTTGTACCTGCTACAGAGATAGAGCAGGGCAAGAAAGGCGTCACAGAAACATAGGGCTGGGTGCAGGGTCCTGCCTTGTTCAGGTTCCACATAGCTGTACAGATAGCAGCCATCCCTCCTTCACGTCTTTCAATATGGACACTGGTCTCTGAGCTTGTTATTTTTAGCATGGATGTCTGTAAAACAAAGTGTAAGTCACCTTTTTCAGTTCCAAACTCTACAGTTTATAACACCCTGTTTGCCTTGTATCACCCTCATTACGTGGAGGTACAAGATTTCCAGCCTCCACTACACTTTCACCAGTCTAAACTATTTTGCTGGATCCATCAATCAAAAATCACATACCTCTGATCCATCACTATTTTGTCTTGGAGGGAGGTTTCTAGGATGTGGCTACTTCAGGCAGCAGTCCCTATTCTTGCTTATGTGCAGATGCTCTCTGTTTCAGCAGGTTTTGCACTGACAGAGTTAGGATTCTGCTGCCCCCCATCTCCTCTGTATTTGGTGCTTCCACTGAGGAAATGAGGGTGCACTTTTGCTAGTTAGTGGGGCAGCCTCATGCCTTCCTGTTTCCTGTTAACAGGGTCCATGCCACCCTGTTTGAGCTGGGTACATGCACTACCTGGCCACTGTTGGGATTCCTGTCTTACCATGCTCATTAGGGAAACGTGGTGCTGAGCCTTCGCCTAAGGAGCCATTCCTATCTCAGCACCTCACTGAGTGGGAGCCTTTGTGGAGATACGCCAATGACCACGTGCACTGCACTGGATATTGCCTCTCCCAATGTTTGCTGTTCCTGCAATATTTGTAGGAGTATTGGAGATGGACTTCCTGCATGTGCAAGGCTTAGTGTGACACTGCTCTGTTACCTCTTGGGTTTTAGGAGTTAAGTTCAGAAAGGAGCATTCTCTTAGGACTTACTGAAATGGAAGAAGTCTTAATTTTTGGCACAATAAATACAAAAACCATCTCAGTATTGCAATATTGTTTATATGTTTAAGATACAGTCATTAATAATGTGGTCTAAGGGCATCCACGCACAGGGCACTGACAGCCTGACCCACCATTAGTTCTCTGTATTCACTAAAGTAGGTAACTTTGAGGGATTCAGTCCATAGCAAGATCACAGATCTCAAAATGCAATTTTTTCCAAATCATGATGAAATTTGAGATCATTTCAGAACACATTTAATTTCATTCTTCTTGGAGAGGTTCATTCTGCTACTACCAAAACATTTCATTGACTTCATCGTATAATTTACTTGAATAATTCATCAGTGATGTATCAAATGATAAATTAAATAGATAAAAAAATAAATTTTTGCAAAAGGAAAATGCATCAATAATATTTCAGAAAATTAGCATAATACTTCTATTCTGACCTATTTCTACTCAGTGTGATCAGCATCTTGTGGTACAAAACACATATATGAGAGATTTTTCAAAAGCTATGAAAGTAATTATCCCCTAGAAGCAATAAAAATCCAGGCATTCATCCAGGAATAATATATCAGTCTGGTACCCCAGGAAATCCTCCTTCTGTCATGCCTAAAAACCTTATTGACAGGTGGCTTTGGCAATACTAACTGCTGCTGGTGTGAAAAGAAAATAATTAACAACTATAATCACAGAATTGCTTTAAAGAAACCTCTTCTTTTGCTACTTTGCTGGGAAGAGGCTGTATAACATCTTTACAGTGGCTTCATCTACCTCTTAACTTAATATTCCTACCATGACGTGTTTTTCCTTCCCTCTGTTTCCACAGGGCTCATTCAATATTAAAAGCTCTGCTGACATGATACCAAGCATCAGCAGACACACAGAGAAATACATATATGTCTCATTTATCTTTCTCCAAATGAGTTTCTGTGCTGATCTAAACAATGTCAAATTCTCCCTGATTTCTGAGGGTCCTGGGCATGTGTTCTGAAATGATGGGCAGAAAAGCTTG
The DNA here is from genome assembly GCA_013397075.1 of Rhabdornis inornatus. Taxonomy (NCBI): domain Eukaryota; kingdom Metazoa; phylum Chordata; class Aves; order Passeriformes; family Rhabdornithidae; genus Rhabdornis; species Rhabdornis inornatus. The sequence continues at coordinate 78,693 of VWZS01004208.1, forward strand.
CATGTGCATAGTATTTTTGAGCTGTGAATGGACAAACTTCATGATAACTGACGTGTGACAAAGCCTTTTCTCTTTTTCCCAAACAGCTAATATGCCAGAGGATTATCCAGATCAGTTTGATGAGGTAGTGGACTTTATTCAAGCCACTATTAAAAGACTGAGGAGGTCACCAGATAAACAGACTCCAATTTTTTCTAGGCGGGAGAGAAATCGTCAAAATGCAGCCACAAACATAGAGAATTCCAACAAAAAAGGAAGGAGGAATCAAAAGGGCAAAAATCGAGGATGTGTCTTAACAGAAATACATTTAAATGTGACCGACTTGGATTTGGGATATGAAACCAAAGAAGAGCTAATTTTCCGGTATTGCAGTGGATCTTGTGATGCAGCTGAGACCACCTATGACAAAATTTTAAAAAACTTAACCAAAAAGAAAAAACTGGTCACTGACAAAGTGAGGCAAGCCTGTTGCAGACCCACAGCCTTTGATGATGACCTGTCCTTTTTGGATGACAACCTGGTTTACCACATACTGAAAAAACATTCCGCGAAAAGGTGTGGATGTGTCTGACAACTGTGTGCCGAGGCGGCACCAGTTCTCCGTTCCTGCTACGCTGCAAAGAGAGGGACCAAGGTTCCCAGGGAAGTGTCTGCTCCAAGTGGAGGAAAAAGGACCAAGAACACAGAATGAGGAGCCATTGAGAGCCTGGGGATAAGGAGGCATGCAGCAGAGTAGAAGGATGGAGACTTCTGATGTCCTATGGGGATTTAGATAAAAGCTCAGGTGGAGATGACGATGGATGGATTATGTGCACGCTACCTTTCCTGTTTGACTCAGTCCACCATCAGTGAGACTCAATCCATGAGGAACGTGCTTAAAAACACAACCCTGCCATACCACGCTGTGTTGTAGTTATGCCATGATATACCAGTTATACCAAGAAGCTTAGCTAAGAAGTAGCTTAGGAGTACCTTACTAATCCCCTGTACCCTCAGCTCTACTGAAAGACACGTTGTGCTACTGCTCATTGGAGGGCAGTTCCTGAGTGCTTAGGACAACTCCTAAGATATAAGATTACCCTTGTAAGTAAGATGATATTGGGCAAATATCAAAATGACCAGGCTCAAGTTCTTATGAAGCAAAACAGTTCTGCTTACTGGCTAAGTTTGGTGATTTCCATCTTGTGTTTCTTCAAAATGAGTGCAGGATTTTGTTCTTCTGCTACCTGTGAAAACAAGTTGAGTTTTTAAGCACTTCTTCCTAGTATAGTAAGAGAAATAACAAGCCCAGCCTACACAAAATGCGTTTCTTTAGGTTTACAAAGGACTAAGGTCACTTGCATACTACATTTCTATTTGGTCATTGTGATTGAGAGAGACTACTTGATGCAATGCATCCCTTCAGAGACATAAGTATACAGAAGATATTTATTGAGATTAAGTTATTGTTATTTATTACCGTTCAGTAATGAGTCTCCTTATTTATTAAAGTGTCTTTCAAAGGTGCCAAAGTAGATGGCGCTTGGGGATATAGAGAGACAAAGACGTTGGGAACAACGGTCCATGCTTATGATTGAAAGTGTTAACTTGAATGCAAAAAATCACTTACTTTACCTTTTTTTCTTTTAAACAAAATCTTGATTATGTTCACAAAACGTAGTGCTGAAGCCTGCAGCCCTTATTCCTGTCACTAAGTCTTTTGAAAATTACTAGTCACATGTGCAGGAGCAGCAATGGCTCTGGATGAGTGAGGGTCGCAGGATTTGGCTCAACATTAGCAATTTGTTAGAAAAACTAATTTTAGTCATATTTTAAATGTAGCCACATTTTTTTTCTCACACTTTATGCCAACTGACCTCATATAACTATTGACAAATGGAAAATAATCACATTTAGCCTTATAATTTCTAGTTATATTTATTTAAGCTTTTCCTTCCATACTTCAGTATAGAAGAGGTTAAATCCCTCTTACTAGTTAGCCCTGGATTTAATATAGCCTGCAAGTAAACAGTTGTGTTAAATAACCAGAGTGTTTTGTATAATTTGCTGAAACATTACAGGATCATACCCATGCAGCAGAACAGTCTGAGTTTCCTTAGGAGGAGGGAGGTTGTACAGCAAAGGTGTTTGTACGTGACCACTAACACAAGCTCTCATTCTGGAGACATTTTTCCCAAAGGAGCAGGAGTGCAGGTCACTAAACATACCTGACAACCAGTGAAGCATCAACTCCCACAAAAGCAACATGAGAAATAATCCTTATTGAAAACTATGGTCCAACCTTTTATCTCATGCATGTAATGGCTCTCCATACTAATTTTGCCCTGGGCCCCCTTGGGGCACCACTGAAGAAGGGTCTAGAGGTCAAAAAAGTCCAGAACAGGCATAGAAAGGTGTACCAGGTGTATGGCACGTAATTCACCCTGACTTCTGCCGCTTTCCTGGGCGGAGCGAGGATAGCCCTGGAGAAGCACGCAGGGGTCTGTTCTCACACTGCCACGGGGACGCCGTGCCCTCCACGCTGCTCAGGGGTGGTGACACCACGGCAGTGGCACGAGAGTGAGCACAGAGTGCCTGCCAGGCAGAGGGGCAGCTGCACTGCTGGGCAGCTGACCGGCGACAGCGCTCAGAGCTGTGCTTTCCCTTGCCCCAGCTGATGAAAGCTTGCCTCTAAGCATTTATCTGTGCAGCTTGAAGAGGCTGCCACCAAAGCAAATCTCTATGTTCAAAATACAAAAGGGTAAAGTCTGTGATTTTTTTAAAAAAATATTTTTGGGGGGGTTTTTTTGGTTGGTTTTTTTGTTTGGTTTTTGAAAAGATGATGCTGTAATACTGAAGGACTTCACCAGTTTTGCTTGGCCTGCTNCTTACTGAAGACAGGAGTGTGCTTCTCTGGATTTTTTTACTTCACCTGCAATTATATGTCTCAGTCATCTGTGTTAATCAACCAAAGTTCTCTACAGACTTTATTTTTGTACAATATTCATTTTATAACTTTTTACAAAATAAAATTCATTTCTATTGTTATGTGTTTGCTGTTTGTGCTTCCCCATCATACAATTTCCAAGTCACAGTGTTGCCCAGTTTCCTAATCTGCATGAAACAATGCTGTGGGGCCACCAAATCCTCCATGGAGTGAAGCCTTCCTATCTCACCAACATCTTTAATGTGGATCAGAAGTGTCTGTAGCTTCTTAGTGAAACATAACTGAATCACCGCAATAACTGACTTGAAAATGCATGGTGAACAGTGACAGTAATCCATGCAGGGGCAGGCTTCAAGACTGGGATTACTGAAGCTGTCCTTTGTTCATGTGGGGCTGCAGTGTCTTCATGGTTGCCTTAGCTATGCATGGGCACAATCCCTGCACTCAGAGGAGATGGCATTTTGCTTTGCTAATCCAGGTGTCACATCAGTTGGACTAAATTCCATCTATTTGACAGTTCTTCATCCTTCTTCTTTAAAAGGGAAAACAAAACTCAAGGAATTTTCTTTTCCACCACCATCACGGAACAGATGAGGACAGGTTTGTGGCTGTGGCCAGCAACATTTTCTCAACTGTTTCGCGTTAAGCTTTGCAGTTCCCATCACAGAGTCCATAAACACACGCAGACTCACAGGTTTCAACACTGCACTCTGTACTGCTACAGAGAGGAAGAGGGAGCATCTGAGCAGCGAGCCAGAGTGCAGGAGATCAAACGCTCTTAATGCACAGCATATGGATGCCTTGGTTTCATTTGTGCTGGCGGGGACCACGCACGCAGCTCTACCCCAGCTGCTGGAACGCACAGCAAAACTCACAAGCCTGGCTTTTGAAGCTCACAGTATCGAAGGCATTCCCCCTCACATGCCACTGCCTCCACTTCTTGCAGCAGAAACCCCTCCATCACGTGCAAAAGCTGGACACATTAAGTGTTTGGCATGGAAATGACCTGCAGTTCCACATTCAGAGGAGACTGTGTACTTTCCCAAGAGTTGGAGGGAGTGTCTATGTAAAACACAGCTGTGAGGTGCTCTGAAGTTTAATCTCTATTCTTACAGCCCTTCTGTCTGCTATTACAGGGATGGGGAAGCAGGAGGTCAACGCAGATGCCTTCCTTGGTCTTATCAGGCTTTGAGTGGGCCACGAAGCAGCTGGCGGGAGCAGTGTTGCTTGCATGGAGCTGTTTCTCCCTTCTTCCCCAACCTTCCTAGTGACAACAACATTGGAGAGAGCAGATGAGCCTCTGCTCCTGCAACTCCAGGCTTACCATTGCTAGGCTGGCTCCTGCAGCCTCTTTTTCTGGTTAAAGTGAGGCTTGCAGTAGTTTCCTGACACCCTGTATGTGTTAAGACAGTTTGAAACCTTCAGCCGGTAGATTGTGTAAAAGGTTTTTTAAAAAAGGACTTCGATTTTCATTTGTTAATAGAAGTACCAGTACTGGGCTAGACATTATGTTGCTGCTTGAGCAGCAGGCACAGCACCTACCCTGGATCCCTTCTGGAAAATAAGACATGTCCCAAGATAGATAATTTTTTTAAAACGGAGAGGATGAGGCAAACACCATAACTATTTCCACTTACTCAAAATCAGGATGTTAAAAGCTTTATCACCCACCATCTTGATATGTTTTGTTTGTTTGTTTGTTTGTTTGTTTTCTTTTTCAATTTCGTGTTGGATTTTCTTGGATCAGTTAGCACTGTGCTGCCATGCAAGAATGACTAGCTAGAGACCTAGGAGAAACTATGAATGTCTAAGGAAAAAGCAGGTATTTTGCAAGAAGGGCTTATTTACTGACGCAGCTTGGAAGTCTGTCCCTCAGTGAGACCCCTCCGTGTGCTTCCCGCAAGCAGGACATCAGGAGAGGAACAGTCATAACAGCAGCCTGACATCTCTGCATCTGCTGCATCCCACAGCAGCCTGGTGCTGCTGGTCTCAGTACAAAAAGGATGAAGTAGGCAGGACTGTGTCTGGTTTTGGGTTGTTTCACCCCTGCCCACAAAAGTGGAGAAAGGACAAAGGCAGCCAGTGCCTTAGTCTGGAGAAGCGCAGGAGGAAACCAGCAGCAACCTTGCTCGTTGCAATCTGGATGGCTAACTAGAAATACAGAGGAAAATATCAGGATGAAGAAAACAAATGGAGCTGACACATTGTATAAATAGGTCTTCAAATGTCATGCATGGCTGGAACAAAGATGTTTTGTTTCAAAGCAAGAGACAGCTTGAAATGGCTCAGTAATACACATTGAGAAGTTTGCTTATTTGGAACAGAGCTCTTCTAATGAAAAGGTTAATTGTGTTGCAATGGAAAATCAAAAAGGCAAAGCAGAGGCCAGGCCTGCACTCCTCACCCTAACAAAATTTCCCACTGGCTCAAAGTGAAGATTTTCTATCACAAACATCACAAGACTGAACTATTAACATTCCAATAAATTATACAGTAGGTATATTCATGGGTCAGTAAGAATATATAAATAAACCATATATTCCAGCTGCATAAATCCCACTGGTTTTCAGACAAGTTGCAGCAGCAGCCAGTGAGGGAACCATGGTGCTCAGGTCAGTCTGATGCAGGGAAGTTTCCTTTGTCAGACCCTGAGCTCCAGTACTTGCGGTCAACACTGAGATGTCTTCACTTGCCATTGGTTTTTTCACTGCTGAAACTGCAGCATTTTATTCACTTTTCCCCAAAACGTTCAGTCAAAAGTGAAGCGAAGAAGAAACAATGCACTTTTGAAGGCTGCAAAGGGCTGCTGTAATTATCCAAAGAGCTGATGTTTCATCTGCAACGTCTCCAGCTTTTTGACAGCAATCTGAGCTCTACCACATGTGCAGGTTTCCTCCCTCTGCTCCAAACCTTTGTTTTTCTGTCTGCCGGCACACTTGAGGAAAGCTTCCTTCTCTGTCACCTCAGGAAAGGCAGAAATATCAGTCCCTGGTCCAGACTTGCACACATTATCCCCAGGTGGTCCCAGCAGGACTAAAGCCACCAACATCCTCACCAGCACAACTCCATTGGTTGTTGTGGAGTTACTCCAGTTTCAAAGGAGTTTGAATAAGTATATCGAAGCTGGTTACTTTCTTAGCAATATTCACATACAAATAGAAAAACTGTATCCTTGTACAATCCCCCTACTCCCTCCATTTCTGTTTCATAGAATCATAGAATGGTTTGGGTTGGAAGTGACCTGGAAAGTGACCTCAATTCAACCCTTCTGCCACAGGCAAGGACACCGCCCACTAGACCAGGTTGCTCAGAGCCCCATCCAATCTGTCCTTGAACACTCACAGATGGGACAACCCCAGCTTCTCTGGCAGTCTGCTCCAGTGCCTCACCACACCCAGTGTTAAGAATTTCTTCCTAATATCCAACCTAAGTCTACCTTTCAGTTTGAAGTCATTCCACCTTTCCCTATCACAACATGCCATCATAAAAAGTTCCTCTTCAGCTTTTCTGTAAGCCTTTAGGTACTGGAAGGCTGCTCTAAGGTTTCCCTGGAGCCTCTTCTTCTCCAGGCTGAACAACCCCAATGGTCTCAGCCTGTCCTCAAAGGAGAGATGCTCCAGCTCCCCCATCATCTTCATGTGTTTTGGGATTCTCAGAGCTTTAACACATTTCATTCTGCTCTGATCATGTTGCTAAATCCTCAGGTTTTTTCCCACTGGCACTCACCCACAGTTTTATCTCCCTGGACAGTTCACACAATGACTCACTCATTAATCTCTGGCTTCACACATGCTGAAAACATGTCCCATAATTCTTATTACAGGTTAATATCATTCCCCTCTGATCCAAACAGGGATCAACATGCATTTCTCGCTAACATTCAGTATTATTTTTAACAGAAGTTTCTACCTGAAGATGAAATATTTTCTTCAAAAAACTCACATCTTAGAGATCAATTTTTAATAACTGTATTTTGGAAGATACAGACACTCTTTTCCCTTCTTTTCCACAGGACTAGGCAGGTTGTCTGAGAGTGAAAATGAGTGCACAATCAGGACAGGATGAAGATCTCTCAGCACCCCACCTCTTACAGTGGCCCTCGGTTGGGAAAGAAAGGAGTAGACTAAAAATACAAATGGGAGAATCCCACCCCAGACCCAACAGCACACAGTTCAGAACATTCTAAGCCATATGTTTTATTGGTGCCCAACAATCCTTGGCAGGTCTGTCTTGCTGAGAACGTACCCAATGTGAATTAGAGCTCCCCTGTACTCTGGGAAAATTCAATCCTGTGCAATGCAAGCAAGCGCTTCTCTCCTGCCACTGAAACTCCATTATATCAGCTGCCTACTCATCCTGGTGTCCCTTTGAGTTGCCAGACCTCCACCTTTGTAGTCCTCGTGGATCTGCCCAACCTGAGGAACCCACATATGTCTCCATGTCTTTTCTCTCCCTTCCATCTGGACAAGGGAATAAGATGCTGCTTCCAGGATGCTGTGCAGGAGCAAACCCTGGATTTCCGCACAGGCACATCAATGTTTTCTTTTCTGTTTTCCATTCTGTTTCCAAAAACTCCTTTCAGGTGCTAGGTGGGGAACTCATTAGAAACATGACTCCAGAGGTAACACGTTACATCCATTTGGGAATCCCCTTTATTTAACACGGAACTTTTTGCCAACTATCAGGTCTGAACCTGACTAACTCCAACTGTGTTGGCCTATACAAGGTATCATGTGCCAGCCAAAATAAGATTTTTTTTTTATACTGAGGTGAAAGCATTGTGTGCAGTGACCAGGTGCTGCTGCACACAAGGGGTTCAGGGAGAAGCCAAAAAGTGGCACATGCCACCCACCCCCAAACTGAGATGATCAATGAACAGGGTTTCTGTCAGGCCAGGAAACAAGAGGGTAAATGCAAAAATGTATCCAAAAAGGAAAAGTTTCTATGGCTCACACATGGACAGCATGCCTACCACAAGATAAAAATGAAGCCAGTCCAAGGGGGCATTCAGGAGGAGCTGAAGAAAACTTTGCAGCAGATTTTTTTGTGTTTATCCAAGACAACAAATTCTGCTTACAGCACATGTTTTCCTGTCAAGGATATCTGGTTTCATTTCGGCTACAAATGTGAATCTCATTTAAAAACCCAGAGCAAGTCAGCGATAACGAGACACTTTTGCAAGGAGTACAGAAACCTCCCTTTCTGATTCTGACAACTGGCGAAACAAAATTTGGAATACTTAAATATGGAATATTTGGAATATTTTGAATACTTTAAAATGTTCTCCAAAATCAAGTTCTCTTGGAATTTTTTCTGCTAATCTATTAAGAAAGGCTTGGTAACACCTTAGGCTGATTTCTTCATGTCAGTAACAGGTGACTAGTACAGGAAAATGCAGGGAAATCTCAGTAGCTGACTGTGTTTGTATTTGACTGTGAGTGAAAGTGTATTACATGTTAGCAGGAACCAGTGAAGCACCTCTGTTTCATATCATCTCTTTAGGACAGCTACTCTGGGAAGGTTGTTTTAAATACTGTTAAATTTTTGTCTGTTCTTATAGAATAGATGTGATATTGGCCATATTTAATGTAAAAAAATCTCACAGATTTTTCTTACATGACATCAGTAACATGGGGCGACATTCCCCTACATAACATGCTTTTAGCAGAAGGTGAAATATTACACAGCCTGAAGTTGTTTCATCATCCTCTGAAGGACAAATGAAAAACATGAGTGTCCTGAGTCAAGGCCACAACAGTGTTATTGTATTTAAGACCAGAAAGTTCATTAAAATTTCATATATTGGTTTAACCTGTCTCATGATAAAGCATAAATCTCCCCTATCTTCTTTGATAACTCCAACCTCAGAAGTGTACTTTAAAATTACACTCTGTGAAGACTTTAAAATAATTATGATAAAGCCTTCCTTTAAAAAAAGGGCAATCCCACATGGACTTACTCATGTTTATGCACCTCTTCCAATGTTATAACTCAGTAAATAGGACAGCCATTAAATATATAGTTTTATGGCTGAGTCTGCTCTCTGGCGCTCATTAAATCATGTGTTTAATTGTCAGCTCTTCTCAGGCTGTTAAGAGTTGTTCCTTATATGCTTTCTGTAACATACATTCCCCTAGTCCCACTCATCATTTGGTACTACTGCCTTTTCTTTAGCCTGTTGATGACATTTATAGCTGTTTTTTTTCCTCAAGAAATAGCATATTTTTATAGCAGAGCCTCTTTTTCACTTTTTAATGTTTTGGCTCAATAATTTCTCACACACTAGAAATAGTCCAGCTGATGTCTTGATCTTTATGTCCATTCAAGAAACATAAGTAGCAGTGAAAACTCAATGTAGTGATTCTGCCTTCCTTTGAGAGGTCCCATGGAAAATCTCTTTCCTGCTCTGCTCGCTAACACAAACTCAGAAGCTGCATGTGCTGTGGTCCATGGCATTGAGCTCTGTCACCCTCCCTGAGCACAGACACTGTAACCATGGGCAACGAAGCCAATGCAGCACAGAAATACAAACATTTGTCCACATTCACACCCAACAGAGCACCACCCATGGCATGACACTGCCAACTGGTGCTGTGTGAATATGTGGTGGCATCCACTGTGCACAGCATTTACTGATCATATGGGGTTTCGTGCATACAAAGAATGGAATGGAATGGAAGAATAGAATAGAATAGAATAGAATAGAATAGAATAGAATAGAATAGAATAGAATAGAATAGAATAGAATAGAATAGAATAGAATAGAATAGAATAGAATAGAATAGAATAGAATAGAATAGAATAGAATAGAATTTTCTGTTGGAAGGGACATAAAATGATCATGCAGTCCAACTGATTGACCACTTCAGGGCAGACAAAGTTAAAGCAAGTCCTCTGAGTCATATTCAAGGAATAGCACACAAGGATGAAGGAGAGTGATGACACTTCAGTGGTTATCAACCTCATGGATAACTGTTTATCAAGAGGAAAAAAGCAAATACTCAGCTTCTTGGGCTTTTATGCATTTCTACATACAAATATTTTAAGAAGAACAGATTTACCGTTTTTCCTAAGCTTTTTCAAACTCAGCACTTTGTTTCTCCACCAGAAGAAGTCAGCTCAGCAAAACAGAAACCTCTTGTGGTAACTCACCCGTTCAACCAGTGTTTCCTATGGCAAGCCAGAAAGGGAGCTCAGCTCACCTCTCCCATGGACCCCACACAGCATGTCAGGCAGTGCAACAAAGTGCTCTGGCATTACAGAGACAAAACATCCCACCAGGTTTTGAAAGAAATCCTTAGGTACCAACTCCCAGCACTTTGTTTCCAACAGTGGTCTGCAAGTATGTTGTGTCCATCCTGACAAGTCCCATGATCAGACAGCCAATGGGATGCTAATCTGGGCAAACACACACACTTTCTGGAACACGGTGAAAAAAAACCGAAAAAAGGTACTCCTTTCTGGTAACTGACCACTACAAAACCCTCTCGATAAAGGCAATGGAAGATAGCAACAACTCTCACATCATCAGTTTTAGAGGGAAAAAATCACTGGAAAAGATAGTCCTAAGACTGCATTAAGCCACACAATTTTAGTCTCATGACCCATGCGTTTTCTAAGTGCTCCCCAAAGGCTCTTGCTCTAGGCTGACTGTGTTGCCAAAAGTACTCAGCAAGCAGGATGAATGAGAATGCAGGGAGAAAGCAGAAAGCTGCTCGGAGCTGGGAGGATGGGCTGCAGCACCACTATTTCCATCCAGCTGAAGAAAGGCTAATTTTTGAGATCTCACAGAGAGCAAAGCATGTGTGTTTCCTGACCTCGGCAGGGGTCTGGCTGAGAGGAGTCATTTCAGTTGCTGGAGCAGTTCACATCAGCTTTGCAGATTTGCCAGCTCCCCCTACAAGATGGCCAGGAACATGTGTACACATGGTATCTGGCAACAATAATTCAGCAAAAATGAAAAATGCTTCTCATTCATTGCAAACAAATGGGTACAGTGCAATCCCAGGGAAACTTTCCCAAAGCAGGCAGCTTTCTGCATTAAAAAAAAATGGAGTGAAAAAAGAGTTTGAGGGCCTGGAGAACCCCTGACAGGAAACGCATGGAACAGTTACTTCAAAGAGTAGAGTAGATACATAGGAAAAGAACAAGTTTCCAAATGCAGCCTTTGCTTTCTTGTCTGGGAAAGCAGAGGCCTTGCCAGGTACAGCACAGGCAGTTCCAGTTGCACTGGCAGGGCTGCAAACCGTGGGCACCATCAATGCCCTGACCATCGCTCATCACCAAGCTGTCCCCAAAATAACTGCTTCAGGCACTCTAAAGCCCTGTGAGTCTGTAGGCCTGGGCACCTTCTGAGAAGTAAACAGGCCTTCATTCACTGCCAGGTTTCTTCCTTGCAGAGGTTTTGCATGCCAGAGCTTGCGATACCAGCACTCAAGGCCACTGGAAGCAAAAACCCATGGTGAAACTCTAGGGGACAGTTCCAAAGCTCATCTTAACAGACGTGTTCCAGATGAAGACATCAGAACCACCACAGTGGCAACAACACAGATCAGGGCCATTCAGTCACATAAAATCTGAGGAAACCAACCTGCCTGTTTCTGCATCTACACCTTTATATCCTCCTCAATCTTTGCTGACATAAAATTAGCAACTACTCAGAAAATGGCTCTGCAACTACGTGGAGAAATGTGTGGCATACATATCACTTCTAAATGTGGAAAAGTGACAGTACCTAACATAGGTGAGCAAATAAATCACTTGTAAGAAAAATATGACAGGAAAATCAATTTGGATTGTATCTGGTGAGAAAGCTAAGGCACACTACTATGCATATATAAAATTTAATTCTCACTTTACTTTTTGCATACCTGTATTTATTTTCATATTTCAACAATGTATACAGTATAGCATTCATTGTCTCACCAATGGGATCTCAATGAAAAATAACCAATTTCATAGCCAGCAATTAAAATGTTAAGACCGATAGCTCATCTGCTCTCTCCAAATCAATCATAAACTGAGGGATTCATTGTAGCATTTCTATTATCATCAGTTTAAAAGCTAAAATGGGCTTTCCTAAGACTTACAGGGAGTAATACCTGGCAGCAATGTCACCTGGCACTCTCAACATGAGAGCTCTGGTTGGGAATTGTTTTGCTTTCCCTCGTAAAACCTCTGTTGTGTTTACTTCACTAAGGTTTAACCTGGCTATGATTTCATGGCTGCTGAATTCATGGTGCCTCTTGGCCAAGCCATAGCATAGCGACTCAATAAAGATGAGTGACATCATTAACCCAATACAGTAGCTATTCATATGTATGCTGTGGTCTCCTTACATAATCACCTAATTTTAGCTACTGAGAGAGCTGCATACAGTACCACAGTGTATTCTGAGCTCTGAATAACCATCTAACATCCCGATGCTTTTTCCAACACTATTTTATTTCCTGGGTTTAAAATTATTCCCTTGTGCAAATCTCCAGGTGCTACTCTCCCTTAAGCAAACCCTCTCTTCAAAACACGTTCAGGGCTTCTGCTGCTCCTGATCACCTTGACACCTCGTTAGCTGGTCATTGTGGTTGTAAGGTGCTCGTGGCACAACCACATGGCCAGCACCTCGGGACTTTATAATGACTGTCAACAAGAACAGCCCTAGAAAACAGTAACTTGATACAAGCCTTAATTCAAGCACCAGACACACACGTAGTCAACTAAAAGCACTTGGCTTGCTAAAAGTGGCTATTTCTTGTAGTTTTACAAAACACACATGAAAATACTTGTTAAACCAGGAATATTTTGGGCCAAGGACTTGTTTCTGCTACAACAGAAGCCTATTGAAGTCCTATTCCCTGCAGTCATTTCACAGTAAACGTGCATATTTGATGCCTTTTATTGGTTCAAATTCCAGATACAAGTTAAATGTGGTAGCTTAGACATGCTAGCAGCACGGTTGGAAATCCCAAGGATGGAGGCTTCACTTCAGAAGAACAAGAAAACAGAGCTCTCATTGCAGGAATCCCACGCATAATGTGGACACAGGTGCTGTGTGCCTTGCAGGTGAGTTGTGTATCACAGCTGCTGCAGGTGCACACTGATCCCACCACATACAAACCAAATGGTTTTATTTAATGCAATTTACCTTCCTTCTGCCTTTTGTCTGATATTTTTACACAACTATGTTCGAGCAATGAGAACTGTAGCTTCAAAATCCCTCCTATTTTTGTAATGTTTGTCATCTAAATGACTTAGAACACTAAATCTCAGAACCTGTAATTCCAAATTGCCCAGAAGCTCCTCTGCCTGTAGAAACTTATTTAAAAGAGTTTATAGATTTCTTTGCACTTAGACAAAAGAAAAGACAGAAGACTCTCAATAGTGCTTATAACAAGACACTCCATAGAGGGTGCAGAAGGAGATGCTGACTCACAGATTACAATCCTTAGACCACAGTTCTGCTAACCCCCACCACCCTGGTAGCAGACATTTAACTTTCCCTCCCAGCACACATCACTGCTGCCTGGAGCTGTTCTCCAGCCAGGACTGCTGGCAGCTGGTCCCTGTCCCTTGTGTAATCAACTAGCTCACCTCAGAGATATGCTTGTATTGTGATGGGGCAGACTCACGTCTTCCACTTGGCAGCACTATGATCTGCAGACAGAACTCTGGGCTGGCTTTCCGTCCAGTTAAAACTAGTGTCTTTGTGGCAATTTCTGGAAAAACAAGCAGGCTAAAACCTGCTGGCAACATCCTCTGCTGGCTTTAGTCACAGCAGCTCCTTAGTGCTCATTTCCAGTGGCAGAGGTGCTGGCTCCTGAATTCCAGTTCACTCTGCGCTACTGGCACAATATTTTTGATTGCGGAATTCAACAAATCATGTTAATGTTGGAAGTTGAATGTTAAGCTGTAGAGGGCAACTATCCCTCCCAGCTCCCCCCACCCTCAACACTGACTCTATATCTAATGATACCATGGTCATTAACAATAAAAATTACCCATGTGGTAAATATTGACTGTAAAAACACCTGGTTAAAAAAAAGAACACATTTAATCATTACATTAAACCAAATCCCTACTGTGCAAAAATGCTGAGTGAGGTAAATGGGGATGCTGATCTTGCCTTGGGACAAGGAAGAGTCTAGCTGTCCCACTGGGGTCCTGTTTGTTTGTTTAGGCATTTATAAACAGTGTAAGTGAAATAACAAGATTTGATTCTGCCCAGGACTGTTGGAGTGCAGCATCTGCATTCATTCTGGCAGGCAGAAGGCCCTATGTTTGAGATTCCAAACATTTTTGATTTAAAAAAAACCCTGGCTCCCAAGCAGTGCAGTGTGATTCAGTAATAAACATCATCAATGCCGAGTCTGGGCTGTAGAAAGCCAGTACAGCACCCTTGCTTCCCAAAGGAAGTGCAACATTCCTCAGCTCAGCACATGGAACAGCACACCAGGAGTGAGTCAAGGACTAGAGCAAAGGCAGACAAGTACAAAAGCAAGCTTTTGTGCACTTAGCACACGAGCTAAGAGGAATTCCCCGGTTCAGAAAGCTGGCTTACAGACTTTCCTGCAGTAGAGATATGCTATTAAAGAGCACCAGAGGGACACTGAAGTAGTCGAACTATATTCCTAGATCTGCGACTAATTTGACTTTTATTAGCTCTCCCCTTCTCATATTTCTGGTTCTTCAATCCTGCTGCACTAGTTGTTTTTCCCATTTAGATTCTTTAAGTAAATGATACCATCTCTGATCATAAGTTTGAGAAGAACCTAACAGACTAAAAGTCTGAACTTGAAAGAGCAAAGTAAGAAGGAAAGGTGGACACTCGAGAATTCACCTAAATTACTTGTCTCCCTGCTCAAAGAAAAGCATTTAAACAACTTCTCTTACAGAACTGTTTAAACTCTGTTGTATGCGAGAGTAGAACAGTATTCTGCTAGTAAAACAAGAGGTTAAAAGACATAAAAAAACCATATACCACTATGGTACCTATATAATTTCCAGAACTATTTCTTTTGTGCAAACATGAGCTAGTAGAAATTAACAAAGGAATCATACAAATTGGCATTTTAGAGAGCCTGAAAAAAAATCACCTTGTGAACAGCAAAATCCACCATTGCATTTGAGAATGTGATAGTTATCTTTATTGAAAGCTTCTTCTTCTGTCATCTTTCTTATTATGGGATGATTTTGCAATGTTTTTTGATTATTTAACGGAGCCTTTGAAAGCTGACTCAATTTTCTAATGATCATGGGTATGATGCATGGGTGTGTATCACATTCATCCCCCACCTTCATCCTACAACTCATCTGGAGTGCCCATCGGTCAGTCCCACCACTTCTGGAAAGGTTTCCTAAGAAAGTGTCAGTGCAATAGCATCCCACAAGCCTGAACTTCACAGCAGAGGATAACTAAAACTGGATGCTTCAGTACTGGGGAAAATCTCATCAAGAAGAAAATTTTCAGCACCATGTAGGTTGTCTTTTGGGGTTTTTTGTTTGTTTTTTGTTTTTTTTAGTTGCTGTTTGATTGTTGTTCCGTTTTGTTTTGCTTTGTTTTGTTTTAAGGGCTATTCCAGTACACTGTTCCATTCTGAAAGGGTTAATATCAGTGTTTTGACTAAGCATATTCCAATTGGCCTGAGGGAGGTTCATGTCTCTCAGACTGAGACTTAGTGCAGACTCTTCCCCTTGTTCCTTCACAAGCTGTGCTTCTCATGGATTAAATGTCCAGCTTCAGTTTCTCTGGACCTCTACATTTCATACAAGACACTGCCTTAATTAGGGTAAATACCCCCCTAGACAACTGCTTGTCCCCACAAATAAAAGAAACAATATATATACACACATTTGTCACATTAAAGACAACTTGATCTCAGTTACTTTAGCAGGTGACATGCAAGAGTATTAGAGATTGAACCATTTGGTTTAGTCATATAATTTTTTGTCAGTGTAACACACACCTTTCAGAGTAATTTTCTAGACAATTCTTAGTGTTCAAGGATTATCTGTCTCATGGCAGTCTCTCTGCAGGATGAGGAAGAGCCTCCTGTGAATCAGGAGCCTGCTGCACTCATATTGTGCAAACATCAAATTTTACAAGGATCATGGATCTGGAAATCAAGCATGGGCTATTTCGTAAATTAAAAATGCAGGAACTATTTTCCACCTCACTACATATGGACAATTTGTAACGGGCTGGTGTGCTGGTTTTGGCTGGAGTCAACTTTCTTGACAGGGCTTAGTACAAGGCTGCGTTTTGGATTTGTGCTGAACACAGTGTTGACATTATAATAAAGTTTCCTTTTATTGTTGAGCAGATGTTACTCAGAGCCTTTTCTGCTTGTCAGACTGCCACACTGGCAGAGAAATTGGAGGTGCTTGGAAGACTGGGAGGAGAAACAGCCAGGAGAGATGGCCCCAACTGACCAAAGGGATATTCCAGACCATGTGACACAATGCTCACGATATAAAATGGGAGGAAAAGGATAAGGTTGGGGGGATGTTTGGCATGATGACATTTGTCTTCCTAAGTAATTATTACAAGTGATGGTGCGCTGCTGTCCTGGAGATGGCTGAACACCTGCCTGCATATGGGAAGTGGTGTTATTCCTTGTTTTGCTTTGTTGTGTACGCAGCTTTTGCTTTCCCTATTAAAGTCTCTATCTCCAACCATGAGTTCTTTTTCTTTCACCCCTCCTGCTCCCTCTCCCACCCCACCAATGGGGGTATGAGTGAGTGGCTGCATGGGGCTTGGCTGCTGGCTGGGCTTAAGCCATAACAGCTGGCAAGTCCAATATTAGGTTTATTTTTTTCATTACCGTATTTCCTTCAAGTCTCTATACATGTTTTACATGGGGCAGGGAGGATGGGGGGGGGAGGGGAAGAGATCAAATCCCCAAATGTTTAAGATTGCTGTTTAAGTGAAAAAGGGAAAAATGTATCCCCCAATCCGACAATCACAAGAAACTCTAAAGCAGAGAATCTGAAGCACATGTGTTTGGGTAACAACATGACTAGGAAAAGATCAGCAGAATTGCCTTCTGAAATGTGAAAATTTCCAAACTAGAGAGTCTCTTCCTGCAACTTCCCTTGAAATCCCTAGGATTTTGAAGATGCAAATAACCGTAATTACAGGCAGGAAAAAGAAAGCAGTTCTTTAAAGCTGATGGGAGACAAGAGTTTGCCTCTCAGACAGCTGAATTTGCAAGGCTGCAAACACAAAGAAGCACTTTTAACTTGCAGTACATATGACATCAGCACCCGGTGCTCACAGAAAGAGGTGCCTCTGTACTGTATTTACCAGGCTGATTTCCAGAGGAAAGCCATCCCAACCACCTTTGTACTCCTCAGTGGCTGTGAGACAGAAGGTGCTATGTTCCCAGCCTGGGTGTCACTCTAGCTGCTCAGTCAGGAGCAATCCTTTTGGCAAAACCTTCACACGCATTTTTTTGGTCTGCCTTGTCAGAGGAAACTCAGACACACAAACTGCCATCCACTATCTCTGTGTAGCTGAAAGTCATCCCACCAGAGAAGAAACAACAATCTGCATTTTAAATAATCATTTTCCAGATGTACTATCTTGCATTTGTCAGGGTGATTTCTTGTTATTTCCTGCTTCTCTTTTTTCAGTGGGATTTGCAGTATTCTTCTGTATCGTCTGTTAATTTCATTAACACAGTGTTTGATGATCATGAAGGGAGTAACCTAAAATTATGTTACATAAAACCGGACACAAACTCCCTTTTCCTGCAGCATCCCACCACTCACCTCCCACTCATCTCTGTGCCCTATTATTTCTAATGACTTGTTTCCTCGCCTTCTGCAAGAGCTCACACTATGTCCATACTACACAAAATTTTCAGGTGAAAATTCCTGAGCCCCTGGGCATTGGTTTCTTAGACTGGAATTGCTTCTTTTTTTATTTAAACTGCTATATTGTGTATTTAAAGACTGCATTCAGTATCTCTGAACCTTTGTAATAGCAGCAGTTTTGCACCAGTTCTGTGATGCACTAGTAAAATAAGGGGACATGCCTACAGACACTACTTTGTTACAAATTATAGTGGTATTACTGTAACAAAGCGGGTACTTCATAGTCTCCCAAAAGTTAATTTTTTCCCCACTATTAGCTCAGTTAATTAATACATAAATACATATGTATACACATATGAAATTATTTTACGAATAATCAAGGAGATCTTACTGGAAAATACCATAAAACCTTAGAGCTATTGATGATAACCCTGCCTGCAAAGGCTACTTTGAAGACAGTGATCTATTACTGATATTTGCCTCTGCTTAGGTAATTTTAAATGAAGAGTCAGCTGCAAACCATACACAAACTTCCTCACAGAAGGCACTCCTTGTTGACGTTCAAAGTCATAGTGTTAAAAAATTTGAAATGTATTAGCTAAGACATCTACTTCATTAGAATTACAAGCAGACTTAAATTAAATCTTTTGCTGCATAACCACTTTAAACTTAGGCTTCACTGCATTAGAGGGATGCCAAGCAGTAATACACATGAACAAGACAGAAAGAGGATAATCCCCAGCTGGCTTAGAATGGCTGCACTACCACTAGTGTAGTTTATGTGGTATGGCGAAGTGTGCCTGTATGTGGGAAGAGATGGGATGGAGCTGAGCTGCGGGCTGTGGGACACACCAGCGGAGGCACAGAGAAGCACATGGCAGTACAGAGAAGCACATGGCAGCACAAAGGAGCACATGGCTGCACCAAGGAGCACATGGCAGCACAGAGAAGCACATGGCAGCACAAAGGAGCACATGGCGGCACAGAGAAGCTTGTCTCCACCTGACCTTGTGGGGATGAGGTGCCACAGGACAGAGCCCTGCAGAGAGGAGCCTGCTGGAAGCAGACAGACACCTGAATGTTTCATGATCACCCCATAGAAGGACATTAAGAAGGTGTGTCGTTGATGTGGCAACATGGGATAGGTTACATATTGAGAATTACCATGTGAGGAAATACTGTGCCTTGAAAAAGTGTATAAAAACAGCTCATTTCATTGAATAAATGCTTCAGATTCTCTGCTGGTCTGGGTCCTTGTCTCAGTAGTTACACGTATACATAATGTCACAAAAAAACCCACTTCAAACGACAGATAAAGCAGCAAGAGCAGCTCAGGCAAAGGTGCTGGCAACCCAAAACAGGTCTAGATCCAGGTAAGTTCTGAGGCCTTTTAGCTTAACAGGTACCTGGACTTGTTACTGGCAATGGCAACTCTGTATTAAAGGGCATCCCAAGCTGCACAGAGTTAAGATAAGTAACACAGCACAGGGATGGACCAGAAACGCAGATTTCGGAGTCAGGTGCACACAGGAGCAACAGCAAAAGATAATGTCCAGTCTAGGAACAATGGTGACTCTGAGGACGTGAGAAACAGGGATACTAGGTGGTCAGTAGCATGCAAGAAACAGCAGTATAGACAATGCCTGGAGACAGACTAATGGAGATCTCTAACATGCTCCATGATCCTCAACATTTGAACACTGTGGACACCTGCACACCAAGGGTCACCTGACACCAGCAAGGTCTTAGCTGTCACAGACACTCCCATATTAAATCAGCTGCACTGAAGTCCTGGTGACATTGACAAGCATTAGCAACAGGCCAAAAGATAGCCTAAAGATGATGATTTTTACTAAAATGTTTAGGAAAGTCCATGTGTGAGCAACACAATCACCATAAAAAAGGCAACTGCAGATCTCCCTGCATTATCACAGCTCTTGGCAGGTATGGATGTAGGAACTCAGTCCTATCATAAACCTGAACACATGCACACCTCTGGGTGCGCGGCTGGCCTTGCTGCTGATTCACAAATTACATGAGTTTACAGCATTTTTCATTTTAGGAAAATTAAAGCAAGGGAGAATTCAGAATCAAAACACCTGAGAGAGGCTAGATATATATTCAGAATGATAAGTATTGAAATGCTGAGTACAAGGAGGCCTTGATGTCTTCTACATCTAACACAGATAATGTCAGAAGGATTCCCACTGGACACAAAGCTTTGGAGACATGAAAAAAATTCCTGAAATCAAATGACATGAAGGGAATTATTCACCAATTGTTTCCTCAAAAATTTCTGAGTACATTAACTGTAGGTTTATGAGTCCTTAAGAAAATTAATGTATATGAAACATTTCCGTCCCACACACATGGGAAATCTCATGGATTTGCTATTAACCACCAACTTCAATAGTAACTTACCTGAATGAACAAGGACTAAGTTTGTTACATCCACTGACAACTGGAAGCTGTAAAAATTTGCAGCACTTTAGGTCCAAGAGAAAATTCAAAATAAACTGACCTAAACAATGACACATGCTGAGAAAACACAATGGAATTGCCCACCGAGGGCTCACATTCAGGATGTTGCAAAGAGGCTACCAAGCCTGGTAGAAGCTGAGGACTATAATCTGCTTTCTACTCTTTCACGTAGGACTGAATGACACTGGGACAAAGATTCCAAAATATCAAAAGGGACTTCAGGTCCCTCAGAAAGAAGCTGAAAGGATCTGAAGTACGGGTAGTGTTCTCCTCCACCCTCCTGGTAGGGCACTAGGACTCCAGTAGATTGAAACAAACGGATGGGGTGAACGACTGGCTACAAGACAGTGCCATGCTTAGGGCTTTGGGTCTGTGATCTGGAATGTGCCTTGGAGATACCAGGCATGTTGAACCAGGTGTGGAGCACCTGAACAAGAAGGGTAAGAGTGGTCTGGGGACCTGTTTCACAAGACTTACAGCCAAGCTTTAAACTAGATTTAGTGCGGAAAAGGATGCTCTAGCAGGTGTCAGTAAGGAAATGGGAAACAACAGGACCTTAGGGAACAGCAGCAAAATACTGTAAATTTTCTCAAAGGATTTGTAGAGGACTACTCCCAAAGGCCAAAGAGGTCAACAGCCCAGCTGAAGGGCTCTACCCCAATGCACAGAGCTGAAAACCATTATCCAATTAGAAAACACAACTGTTATAATGGAAATGGTGGGACAAGTTACGTAATTGGAGCACTGTAATTCAGAGTATAAACTTTTCAAAAGAGATAAGCTGGGAAGGAGGAGCAGGGGTGCCCTCTATGTCAAGGAAGGGATAGGCTGTGAAGAGCTGTGTCTGGGAAACAGCCAGGGACAGATTCAGAGTCTGTGGCTGAAAAACTAGGACAGGACCAAGAAAGAACACCTGGTGGTTGTGGGTACATACAGGTCGCTGATCAGAAGGAGCCTGTTGATGAGGCCTTCTTGATTTGGCTGCAGGGCACATCATCCTCACCACCTCTCATCCTGATGGAAGAAGTTCAACCACCTGGGCATCTGCTGGCAGAGCAATAAAGCCAGCTGTAAGCAACCCAGGACACTCCTGGAGTGTGCAGAGGACAAATTCCTGGTCTAGTATTGGCCAGACCAACTGAGGAGAAGCATGACCAGGACTGGTGCTCACTAATGGGGATGAGCTCTTTAGAGTGGTTAAGTCTGGACACAGGCTGGGCTGTAGTGACCATGCCCTGGTGGAATTTGTGATCTCATGGAGCATGGGCCTGGCAAGGAGAATGGTCAGGACCCTGAATGTTAGAAAAGAAAACTTTCACCTACTTAAGGAGTTGGTGAGTAAGATCCCTTGGGAAACTGTCCTTAAGGACATGGGTGCCGTCCAGAGCTGGCAGCACTTTACGGCCACTTTTCTTAGAGCACAGGAGCTCACCATCACGATGTGTAGAAAATCTTGCCAGGCAGGCCAGAAAACAGCATGGCTGAGGAAAGATCTGCTCCTCAAATTGAGAAGAAAGAAGAAAATGCACAGCCAGTGGAGGAAGGACAGTTGACTTGGGGAGAGTACTGGGATATGGTTCAGATGTGCAGGGACAGCGTGAGGAAAGCCAAGGCACAGATGGAACTGGGCTTGGCAAGACACGTGAAGAATAACAAGAAGATCTCTAGTAAGGATATAGGTAAGAAGAGAAAGGCCAAGGAGGTAATGGTCCCTTATAAGTGAGAATGCAGAACTGGTAACAACAGATAACTTAGCTGAAGTACTCAATCAGTTCTTTGCCTGAGTCTTCACTGTGAAGTTCAGCACAAAGAACAAAACTGAAAAGAATAATACATTACAACTAGATGGTGAATTGACTGGGCAGCAGCTCTGCAGTGGGGGTTCCAGACTTAGCGGGATTAGGACCTATAAGGAAAGGGTTAGTGGCATTTGCAGTATAAGGCTTAAACAAGCAGGATGGTGAAAACTTCTTACAGAAAACTTCATAGATGCCTCTCCACAAACTGGAACATAGTTTTACTTTTGACCTTGCTGGGAGCAGGATCGACACTGGTAGTTTTCACCACAACATTCAACTGCAGTATGGGTTACAAACGAAATAACTGCACTAGCGCAAGAAATAGGGTCAGAAATAGGACACTTGATTTTGGAGGTACTTGCTCTGTACAACCTCCAGCGATGACCCCCGATGACCACCCCACTATCACAAAGAAGCCCAGGGCAATCCAGGACCAAAGCTGCTGGATCCACAGTGGTGACCATCCTCTGCTTGCACTATTTCCCTCTTTTCCTATACACTTAAATGTTACCAAATAAAGTCAGTGTTGTTGAATGGGCACTTGGTCTTGTTTGCACCTCAGTTTGGCCAGAGGACTTTAAAACTGAACAGGTCCTGAGCACAAATCTGTTTGGCCAAACTGCAGAGAAAAAAAAAGTGACTGTAATGAGACATGCAAACATTTTTCCCATTTACTTAGTAGTGCTAAAAAAGTAGTTTAATTTGAAACACCGTATAAATTGTGGGCAGCGCACTTCAGGAAATACGGACAATCAGAACAAGGCAGAGAAAAACTGATGATAGGCCAGAAAACATAAAGCATAAAGCAAAATTGAAATAATAAGAGAGGATACAAGATAATAAAATTCAAACATAATAAAAAGCTGCTGCAAAGAGGAACATCATAAACTGTGTTCAATGACCGCTGGGAACAAGATAGGAAATAATGGTATTAAATTGTTGCAAGAATGTTTTCTTACAGAAGATGAAAAATTTTCTAGTGCTACGAATCAAGCACTGGAACAGATTGCTTTGGGTGGTTGTGCAGGGTCTATCATGGAAGAAATTAAAGGTCCAGTAAACATGCCAGACCTTGTTCAGGTATAGATGAGTTGAGTCAAGGATGTACTACAGAACTCCTCAAGGACCCATCTAGCCCTTGTTTATCTACTGCAGTTATTAATCTGTTACATTTTCTATTTCATGATAGAACAAGGAAATAGTTCAGTGCCCACAGGAATACTTCTTTGAAAGAGTAGCAAAAACTGCGCTAGCCTGACACACAACAGCCTCCTGGGACAGCTAAGATTAAAAAAACCCAGACAGACATACTGGCTGTGCTTTCTCAATCGTTCTTGTTATAAATCCTCAATCAAAGAACAAGATGAACTGTCTGATCATCAGCCATTAAAAAAAATCACAAACTTTTGCCAAAGGTCCTCTAGTTGTTTGACGCAAAGGTTGTGAAAAAATGAAGCTGATCTAAGACCCTGCTGCCAAAGTGGGAGACAATACCTTTGTATGTAGGATGGCAAATTAATTTATTCTGGAGTTATATGCTACAGACAAATATCTCACATTTCAGAGCTATCCAGACTAAATGAAGCAATTAGGTGCTGAAGTCACAGTGGATGAAGTGCATATTGAGTGCATATTGCATCCAAAATTGAGTTTAAATGGGATTAGCAAAAAATCCTAGCAGATTTAAAAACTGATGTAATAAGATACATCTATGCTTCAATTCCAGGCAAGCATAAGGGCATCTCTGCTAGCCAACTATCCAACTCTTTATTCATGCGCATGGCATGAAAGTCCGACAGATGAGAAGAGCCCAGGGATTAAAAACAGCGGACAGAACCTCCTGAACTCCCAGACTGCCCATGGTAAGAAGTCAAAACAAACCTGCTGATTTTTAATGGGGTAACTGTAGGACTTCCAGTAAATTCCCACTGCTGAGAGACAGGCTAGAAGGACACATAGGCATTTAACATGACAAAAAACATAAGAGGGATTTTGCAATACTATTGTGACTAAAAAGCCACATCAAAATTCTTACGATTCAATATTAAAGGAAGATGTGAGCTACAAATGTCTCAAGCTGGACACCCCCGAAGCCATCAGAGGTCAAAGAAACTGGATAAACATCTAACCAAGAGGATGGTGCTTCAGTTCAGCAATGCAGAACACTCCTCAGGGTCCAGCAGAGATGGAACTGACAGGAGAAAGGATCATAGTTTCTTTTCCCATAATACATAATTTTCCACAACAGAGAAAATTCATTTGGGACAAGGAACATGAAATTAGGCATGGATTCATGATAAAGGAGCCAACAACTGGACCCTCTGGGGACAAAACCACAGTTATTTCTATCAGTCACAAAAACTAGAGGCAAAAGCATCATCTTCAGTAAATTATAAGTGATAGGAAGCAGAGTAGAGATGAACTTAAAACTGTCATCAAATAGTTGCAAACAGGCCAGGATCTGTCAGTCTTCTCATCTGTTGCAGAAGACTTAAATGATAAGATAGGAGAAGAAACAAGGAGGACAGGACAAGACAAAGGACTACAGTCAAATTCAGATCTTTGTAAGAGTGGCAGCAACACCAGTGGAATGGAAAATGGGGCTTACTAGTAGCTGGTGGGCTGCAATGTCTGGAGGGAAATGCCTTGGCCCCAGGGACCAAGGGTACCTAACAGCTGGTCTACAACTGTCATTAGCACAAAGGGATAAAGATCATAAATTACTATAAGGAACCATCCAGAAGCTGCACAGAAAAATTCAGGTTTGGAGAAAGCACCATGGAAGCCTTTCTGTATGCAGTGATTGTGGTACTGATGTCATGAGAGACCACCCAGAACAGTGGCTAGATAGTGTGAAAGGTAGGTATTTATTAAAAGGCCTTCAAAGATACACCCTGGCAGTACAAGGGCCTGGCTGAGGATACACTCAAGGTGGCCGACAGGTCACATCTTTTCACACTTTTGTAAGTTTTGGTCCATTTACATATTAATTGTTCAATTACAGCTCCAGGTTATGAAGACCCATCCTCCCAGATTGCTCTCCTCAATTCACTGTTTATACTTTTTTGGGCCTGAAGCTGCAATGGTGTCCTTGGTTCTCAGGCTGGAAAAGGTTTGTTTTGTCTGACTAAACTGTGAAGAGAACTTGCTAGCACTTCATATGAAGGTCAGAGTTACTAATGCAGTACAGAACCTGGATAATATGAAAGCTAAAACTTAAGACATCAGTACCTCTGTAAATAAGTCTTCTAAGGAAGCAAACAAAATAAGCCCACCTTGTTTCAGTAATGCAAAACCAAACTCCCCTCTGGACTCTGGCCATTTTAACACTAAATACAGACACACAGAGGACCAAGATTACAGCTTGGCAATTGCTAAAAGCTTTGAGAAGCCTGTAAGAAAATTAGATTTTTTAAAAATGGATATAATAGAGTTTTCATGTTCCAGTTTGCATCTAGAGTTCTATCTGCCATAGCAAATATTTATTTGTGTTGATATTTTTAATGTTAAGATGTTTCCCAAGACAACTCAAAGGCTTGAGTCATGAGTTCACTATCCCAAGTATGGTCAAGCAGGCTGTTCACATCTTTCTGATTAGCTTACCTCATTCCATTGAGCTGCTCAAGATCTAAAATTGTTTTTAAAAATGGATTAAGATTTGCCTTGTTGATGAACATCCCTGGGAATCCAGTTTAAGGGCTATACCAAATGAACCAAGCCAAGAGTTAAAGTATAAATTAAACTTAAGTTAGTTTTAAATATTTTTAATACATATCTGCATAGGCACTGTTTTAAAGTCTAGGATGCTAGAACAGTCATTCAAGACAATTGCTGCAAGTAACAATGAATGAACACTTAGAAAATTCCAACAGAATTTTTGCAGTGTTCACTTACAGAACTAATTCTTTTAAGAATTAGAAAACAAGATCTAGCTGGTATGCATAACAACATAAAAGGAGAAGTTCCTCTCATTCTCAGCGAACAGCTGCAGCACTTTTCCTTATCTGCTTTTCCCTGCAGCTCTGCTCCCTAAGACACACTGCCTTAATGAACAACTAACGACGAAAAAGATAAAATGCTAATATTTAGCCTAAAATGAAGAACATATTAATCCTTTAAAATTACTAATTGAGATTTTACACAAATTTCTTTAGCAGGTTTTGTTAACAACTCCTTCTCTCCATCTGGAATTTCTTTTTCTCCTCCACTTACTTTCCACCCATTTACTCCGTCTCTCATTCTACATATTACAGCTGCAATTTTAAATTAAACATTGATTTGCAATTACACACAAGTACATATTAAAATAATTTTACAAGGGTCAAAGACATGTTGTGGACTATGTACAGAAGTTCTACACTTATCAAAAGACGACAGTAGTGAAAGCAGTGGAAATATTTTGGAGAGGGTATTTTATACCAATGCTTTTCATTATCCCTTTTGAAGTCAGACTTAGTTTTCACTGAAGTATAAACAAATAATTGAAAAAGAATAATAAGCTTGGAAAAGGAAATAATATAATGGAAACAGCGATGCAGAACAATGCTTTAAAAAAAAGTCTAAGCTCTGCTGACTATCAGGACCACAGTCCTGAGCTTAGGAAGGTGATTAAGGGCTTTACTAAATATAGTCTTAAAATATGCCTCCAGGATCTATTTATAAATAGGAAAGCTTGATTGCTTATCGTGTCTATTACTCTCTACTCTTAGTGGAAATGCAGACTGCTTGTTATATTGTGTATTATTATAATCACAATACTTAGCATACTGTGTATTATTATAATCACAACATAAATGCCTAAAACTACCCTAGGTTCTTTATTCTTCTCTAAAGGATAATCATTAGTTTTAAAACCATCCTTCCCTTTATGACACTCAGAAGTGCAATTTTGTGTTAAAAAATGAGAATTTTCCATATTTAGACAAACTTCTTTATAAAGAATAGTATCAGTCTTTAGAGAGTGTGAGGCAGGATATACATAATTCAGGCATACAACAAAGTCAATACACACAAAGACCTGGTATCAAATGCATGGATCTGCTCTATCCTAAAACTTACCATACAAACTAGTAGGGATAAGAAACCTGAACAAAATTTTGTGCCAGCTTGGCAATAAGCACATTATTTTTACTACACTAAATTGAAACTGTCCATTGCAATTTCATGGTTTTTTAAAAAATAAAAGCTGTATACAATGCTACTGTAGATACTACACATACTGAAAAGGAACATCCTGCAGAGAAGTACAGACACTAGAAAATACGTTTTCTAAAATTCACACAGAGTGTACACTGAATTGTAACTCATGAACACACAAATGAATTAAACTTGAATACTACACAATAACTAATCTAAAATTTGTTGCACTTGTAAAGCAGTAATCTGTTAGCTCTTAATTGGAAAAAATTAAAAAAGGAGTCTGAGAAATTGTACTATTTTATTTGGATACTTAAATTCATTGAACACATTGAACACGTGGCATTCGCAAAGCTGGCAGTAATGAAAAAAAAATTTGGCAATATAACAAATTCACTATTTATAAAGACATATTTTTCACTTAACTAACAAAGCTAAGTAACTAACATACAGGAGTTATTTGCACAATATAAGTAATTCCTTATTACAAAATTCAGATGTAGGATTAAGCCAGTGTAATTCAACAATCCCTTGTTGTACTGCAGCAAGTTTTACAAATGGAATATTTGCTTTCAAATTTTCACCCACTACCCCAAATAAAGAAATAAATGTTTCGTTTTGTTTCAAATGCTCTAAAATGATTCTTTAAACCAATTATTTTTCAAATTTTACGTTTTTTCCACTCTGGCTTGTCTGTTTCATCATCTTCTGGTTCCACTTCCGCAAAAACTGTTTTTGGCTGCGTTCTAGAAAAAAAATTTAAAATATTAAAATAGTGGTCAGACTACAACATCAGAGACTGTATTAGGCACTAGACACAAAATAGATACATACAGACACTTTCAAAAAAAGAGCATTTTTTATTTTTGACAATAACCTATCAACTAACCTTCTCAGAACTGAAGAAACCTGCAGCTCACAGACAAACAAGCACAACAATCACACGTATTTTGCAAGTATTATTTCCTCATTAGCTTACAATCAGTATCTGTGTATTGCATGAATAAAATCAATATAGAAGTGAGGAACAAATACATTTATCTCCACACTAGAAAAGCAGAGCCATTGGACTCCTCATTCCATGACTTTTTAAAAAGAAACTTCAATCTTGATACACTGTAGAACCACAACAGCAAGTAAGTGAAATCACAACAGCTAAGCCAGGTTTCTGGCTAAGCCTATCCATGAAAAGACAGCTTCTCCCCCAGAGACTTTATCTAACACTACTGTAACATAAAAAATGATCTTCATATGAGAACACAGTGTATCTGACAGTCAAGCCTGATAGTATCAATTCCTCCGCTCTTTGTGTGAACTTTAAATACCACTTAAACTTTACAAAAGTAATTACTGATTACTTCCTAAATTAACACAGTATCAAATAGCAATTCAATAAACTGTTTGGACATTCAGTTCTCTTGTTTTACACTTTAACAACTGCATGGTCCCTTTTTCCAACTTAATTCTCAGCACAATCACTGCAGAGCTGAAACCATCAGATTTCTGATGCTGGTTGTGCTCAACTTCTCAACATGACAAAGTATAAAATGCAGCCAAGGCAGTCATCATCTCATTACTGTATTAACTGATGTTTTTCCATCAGTCTAAGGATGTGAAGCATAATTATTATAACAACTGTTGGTTGGCAAACTCTACAAAATGCATAAACCTTAACAAAATTGTGCCCACCTTATGTAGCACAATAGCCAAAATCCAATGTTGCCTCTGACTTCAAAGACTAATAGCAAGCCACCAGCTCGTACAGAGCAGGATCCTCCACTTATTAAATATGTGACACAAATAGGTTCAAAATCACCAAAACTAGTCAAAGACAACTAACTCCCCTTCCATACAGCATCTTTCTATTGCCCTGCCTGCTCCTCCATCCTCCAAGCTTGCCATGGAGAAAAGGGTCATGCTGATAATTCCAGAGATGGCCCTATTGCGGAACTCTGACTGCACGTGGTCCCTGGGTGCAGGCTGCAGCAGACCTTGCACCCAGATGAGGACTTATACTGTGGAAGTTAGATGAGTCCTTCTGCTGTCCATGGAAAGCATAAAAGCACAACAGATTAAAAAATACTTTCCAATTTTAAAATTTCATCATAAAATACTTATAGAAACTCTACTTAACCAGTTGCTGAAGAAAGCAGGAAAAATAAAAAATAATATAAAAAAGGGGAAAAAAAATCAACATTCAATCCAAAACAGACACCATGGATGAAGGCTTTAGTGGCTGAAATACTGGATTTTGCTAGCTGCTG
Organism: Rhabdornis inornatus; assembly: GCA_013397075.1. NCBI lineage: Eukaryota > Metazoa > Chordata > Aves > Passeriformes > Rhabdornithidae > Rhabdornis > Rhabdornis inornatus. Next base: position 108,110 of record VWZS01004208.1, read on the forward strand.
AAAAGGAAGAATGTATGGAATCTTCTCTTTTTTTCTGACATACTGACAAAGGTTTATTTAGCCCATTTTAGCAATGTACCCTCCTTTTACCACAATAGATGAAAAGTATCTATATGTCCTCTAGGATGACCTCAGTATTAAGAGTTTCATTAGTAAATAACAACTAATCAAGTGGAAGCCTGTAATTTCTGACCACAAGCCTGCAACTGTCATAGTTCAGATAAACATTTCCAACTTAGAGGAATTAACAGATTTGTGAAACAAACAGCAAAGTCTATGCTTTTGCCAGGATAGGAGTGGCACAGAAAAAAGGCATAGACTTCAGAAAAGGTAAGTGTGCTACTCAGTGCAGGAAAGCTGAGGTAGGGGAAGAAGAAAAAAAGCAAAAACTGTACCATAATCTAGCAGCATTCAGCTAAAGCAAAAACATGCAGAGGAAGTCAAGTCTGCTTGCTACCTCACTTTTTAAAATTACCATGAAATAGCTATAGCCTCAGCTGAAATGTAAACTGCTCCACCTCCACAAGCTACATAGCTGTAACTGGGGCACCTAGGGTGATTCATATGCCTGACCATTTTAAAACACTGTTTTTGTTATAGCTTTATCAGCAGTGATCATTTAATCTAATTTAAGCACAATTTTTTTTTCTGCTTAGGAACTACACTGCAGATTGCTAGTGTAGTAGGAGTTTGCTGTATGATTAATATTTATAGAAAAATTATCAAAACAAATTTTCTTCTGGTAAGTATTCTTATTTCTGAGGGCTGTGTTCTTTTTCCCCCACCAAATTTCTCCGTTTTATTTATCCTTGACTTTAGGGGTTTATTTCAGTTTGTTAAGGATCTATATGGCAGATCCCATGGCAGAATACTATGGAGGGCAAAGGAGTCCAAGGAAAACTCCTCAAAACTGATTGCATTTCATCAGCAGAAAGCACAACCTAGTATAGCCTGGCATGGATGCATATGGATATGACTCTGATAAACCACATACTCCAAAAAGGAAGAACAAAAAGGAGGCAAGGACACCCCCAGCTAAGAGGAACAGTGGTATTACATGAACACGGAGGAAGAGAGTTATGACAGCCAAAGCTCAGATGGAACTGAAACAGAAAAGGCAACAATAAAGGACTTCTACAGCTACACTGACAGCCAAAGGAATGTGAAGGAAAACATGCTTTATTGAGCAGGTAAACCACTAACATAGCATATGGAAAAGGTCAAGATACTCAGTGCTTTTTTTGGCTCCATTTTCCCTGAAAAGGTCGGTCCTCAGTCCTGCAAGCACTCCTACATTACAGCAGAGTCTTTGGTAGGGACTGAGACACTTCCAACAGGAAGAGGAAGACAGAGTTTGTACATCACTGGACATGTAAAAATCCATATCAGATGGGTGTATCCAGAGGTACTGAGGGCGTCATTGCAAGGGCACTCTGTCATCACCAAGATGATACAGTGACTGGGAGAGGGTCTTAATGGCTAGAAAAAGTAAACATCATCATGTTTGTGAGGGGCAAAAGAAGGATTTGGGGAACTACCTAACCTCAGCTCGCAGGAAAGCTATGTAATGAATCCCAGTGGAAGGCATTTCCAGATACACGAAGGACATGAAGGTGGTAGGGAACAGCCAGCATGGACTTAGCAAGGGCATACTGTGCCTGCCAACCAGATTGCTAGAACGGGCTGCCCAGACAGGTGTGAGAATTTCCATCCTTGAGGATATTTAACTTTGGTTGAGCACATCCCTGAACAACCCAAATCTAATTGGATCTGAGCAGTGAACACACTCTAAGCAGGAGCTTGGACTAGATGACTTCAGGCATTCCCTTCCTACCTAAATTGTCCTATGATCCTGTGTTTCCACATGACTGTCAGCTGAAACCAGTATCTCATACACCAAAAAATGCATTCTTATTGTGGGTTATGGTAACAGGCTGCAAACAAAAATGGGGAAACAAACCAGCATGATTTATTTATACTATGTGCTTCTCTTTACTTCCGTGGTTTTCAAGATATTCAGATATGTAGACCTCTAGAAAATTTCCAGGAGCCATGAAGACTGCTTTAGAGTCACCATAATCCCTCTGGCTACGGGTTGTTTTTCTTAATTGCTTTTCAGGGATCCAATAAAAGTAGCTAATTGACATGTGAGGATCACAGACTAGCAAATAAATAATACTGCTGTAGCAAAACCAGCTGGAGATGACAACCGCATATCACAACATGTGACTCGTGTCAAAGTAACTTTTGAAATTTGTGTTTATATTGCACTGAAACAAAGAAAAAAGATTTTCAAGCATGCTTGGAAACAAGAATAATGTCATAAAGGTCACTTCCAGACTGAAAGTTAAGGTTTTCAGCATCAGGCACCTTTTTTTTTCTTTACCCCACCAACCAGCCTGACTCTTTCCTAAATCTCAGGTGCTTCCCTCTCAAAATGACCAATTTACAAAAAAATATTTAGGATAAATATAACAATGCATGCCAACAAGGCAGGCTGTTGTTACAAGACATTTTGCCCAGTCCTGATTCTTCAGCTAATTCAGCTACTTGAGCCATTACATGACTAACACTTCACAGACTGGCATTGCCCTTGAGAAAAAGTTCAGTGAACACAACACAGCTACAGACTTCTGTTCCAAGTCATTCCCTTTTGATAGTGACAAGCAGCAATGAAAAAGACTGCAAAATAGGAGCAACATCAGTGAAATGAAAGGTATTTTCAAGAACTCCCATTTACCTTGTTGAGGAGGGAAATTTCACCCTCACTTTCTCTCTGGTGCAGAAGAAAACTGCATCTGGGCTTGATTAGGCACTCAGCTACAATGCTTAGTAATTCCTGCTGATCCTTCAGAGGGACATCTGAAGTCATTATAGTATATCTGTACAGCTGTGTTAAAACAAACAGCTCACAAAGAATGTAATTTTCAAACATTTACAACTGATGCCTCAAGTTCCTTTCCTGTAGTTCTTTATTTGAAATCTTCAATCTGTTCTTCCTTTCCTTTCACTCCACTGGAATGGCTCTTGCCAAGGACTGTAACGAGCTTTTTCCTGAGAAATCTGAAGATTTTTTCCTTATCCTCATCCATTATGACTTTTCTGCTGTGTTGATCACATCTTATTTGACACTTTATTCACACTGGGCTTCTGTGACATGTCATCTCCTGATTCAGCATGTACTTCTTATCATCCTCAGTATCCTTTTCAGCAGCATCTGTTTTTCACCCATTCTTTTGCCTCTTACGTACTTCCCCCTCCTTTCTGGCTCAAATGTCAGGGGAAACAGAAAGGTCAAGCTAATGATAACAAGCTTAAAATTTTTTTCAAGTGATAAATAATGCAAATGAATATTCAGCTTCAAGAGTAAAATAGGCACCTTTAACTCCAAAAAAGAAATATATTTTTACATAGAATGCATAAACTAACAGCAGAAGTCATGCATTTCTTAGAAAATGTATTGAAGTGAAAATCATAGAATGGTTTGGGTCGAAAGAGACCTTAAAGATCATCCAGTTCCAGCTCCCCTACCACAGGCAGGGACAGCTTCCACTAGACCAGGTTGCTCAGAGCTCCATCCAACCTGGCCTTGAACACTGCCAGGAATGGTGCATTCAAAACTCCTCTGGGCAACCTGTTCTGTGCCTTACTACCCTCTGAGTAAAGAATTTCTTTGTACCATCTAATCTAAATCTCTCCTCTTTTAGTTTAAAACCATTTCCCTTTGTCCAATCACTACCCACCCATGTAAAAAAGTCACTCTTCCTCATACACAATTCAAAAAGCATTAAAGCTGTTAACTGATTGAGAATGATGTAGCCAGTATGGATCAGGAACAGACAAATCAATCCAGTCATCGTATTCCAAGTTATGAAAACTGATTAACCAGGTAATAGCATTTTTTAATATTCTTAGTCTAAAATTATTTAATAACTATCACTGGAGAAAATTAAGTAACTACAGTTTCCTTGCACATTTTCTGAAGAAGGAGAGTGAAAACTTTAGGTGCATAGACAGCACAGGACCAAAATCCTTGTCAAACAAAAAATATATCAAGTGGATAGTTTTATACCATGTTTAAGTAAAAATTTACTATAAGAAAGGTGGAAAAACTGGTAGCAGAAGAATAAAGTAGTAAAAGAATAAATACTGTTTAAAAAATGAAACCTAGTGGATGCATGGTTTTTAGATCTTAAGAGCGCAGATGATTTTAAACACGTATCAGAATATCACCTTTCCTAAATGTATAGAGTAACTTACATTACAGCTAAAGCAGCTGTCCAGTATACAAACCAGTACTGCATGAAAATTTGAATCAATTACCTGCTATTTGCATATTTTATTAAATATAAGTCTCTAAAATGCATTTTATATACAGGTTAAATATCCATGCTCTGTAAATTCAGNAATGCTCTTTGCATAGAGTATATCTGAAACTGAAGCTCTTAAAACAAGGATAATGGCAGCTTCACCAGGATGAGATTTATCAGCTGAAAAAGCCATCATGGCAGTGTGCTGGCTGCAGTCCAATTCCCCCACATACGTATCACTTGTGTGTAAGTTAATAGCAGTCTGGCCTTGCATCCTGCCCACTTCTCAGCCAGCTCTCCTCCTCCCCTGCAGCCACATCTTTAACAAGGAACTGTAATGAGATCTGGCCACCTAACACAGCTTCGTTTTAAAACTTTAATGTCGACTACATTGCAGGTGTTGCGGATGAAATGTAATATACAATCAATGAAGTTACCAAGCCAAAAATATGCCAACATATCTATCTATCTGATGGAATGTGTGATTGCGTTTACTTTTGAGAATGGATTCCTCAAATAAAACCAGATGCCTACACATTCTGAGTATATTTCCTCTCTAGCTATCATGAACTCTTAAACAATTAAAAATCAGTATTTAGCATATTCATTACAACGATTGCTGCAGAATTAGGCTTTCAAATATCCCATCTTTGGTACCAAGAGTGATACTGTATAATGCATTGGTTTGATGTATAACACCAAATGCCAAATAGTCATCAATTACCTGGTCAAAGCCAGGCTGGTCACTGACATTCCCAAGCTGCTTTGAAACTGCTGTTCAGCTATCTTTGTGAATATGTGGGTCAAGTCAGAAAACAAATGTCACCCTCCGAAACAAACCGTGATTCATAGAATATTTCAAGTTTCTGGAAAGATGTGGTGATTGGTTCACTACAGAGCTAAACATTAATAAAGAAAGTAGTCAGTAAAGTACTAATGAATGTACAGCCTTGGAGAGAGAACACTGTGCTGCAAAATAGAAAAGCATTTCATTATTGGCAGACTGTTCTGTGAAGACTATTTCAACTCTTAAAAATGTTTTCTTATGCACTTCGAAAACACTGCTTGACACTATTTTGTGGAAAAAAGCGCCATCAATGATAATAAAATGTGACAATCCCTGTAATTTTTAAAGTGGTAGTCTCAGTTCATTAGTATGAAATGCATTTACGTAGTACTTATTTTTATACTACTGTGAATGCATTTAATTGTTTGAGATGTGTTTACTTTTAGGGAATAAATTCCTTGGGTAGAAAGCGTTCAAGAAGAATATTGCACAACTTTCACTTTAGTATATATACACAAATACCACACTCACACATATAATTTAATTGGAGTAAAGTACCATCTGCAGCACTAGCAAGGTTTTATGAGAAAAATCTTAATAAGGCTCCTTAACTTATGTAACACATGAAAACTTATTTCTTTACGCTGAATTTTTGGTAGAAGACTTTTATCAGTGCAATTTTTAATATTGCTGTACCTTTAAAATCAAGTTAATTCAGACAGTTACTTGGGTCCTCATGTAGGAAAAATTCAGATAAAAACTTATGACAGTTGAGAAGTCATCCTGTCATAACACCATGTAAATATTTTGAAGGTTTAATGTAAGAATCAGTCAGAACTAGAGGGCATATTGGAAAATCATCCCAATATATCAATGGGACAGTATCCTATTATAAGGTACACTGCAGTTTAAGACACTGATTTGGAGAAGATTCTAAACTCAAATCAACTTTGAAAGTTTTAAAATAACTTCTAGCACTGGCAGGTACATTTTAAAACTGGAAATACGAAAGTTCAACAATTTAGCTGCCTGGAAACTCATATCTTTATAAAAGAGCATATACTTGGTTTATGTATTTGTGGCAGCATCCCAAGAAAGGCAAAGTATTGCATTAAAACATCTATTTTAACTGAACTCCTACTGGCCTCTAGAAACATTACTTGTATTCTTAATTGTTTCCTTACTTAGCATATGCAGGAGCCACCCAGTATGGATTCTCCTCCGCTTCCTTTGCGTGACGTAAAATGGCCTCTCGAGGGTTGCTGTCATCTGTCTTGTCCAGGGCAATGTTCTTGACTATATATGATGACAGGGTGACCCCGTGAGTCCCAACACGGCCACCACGACCTGTGGCACAAAGAGAAAAATATTTAAGAAATATGCAGAGCCCGCCACAGTGACCTGATACAAAGACGTTATTTAATGCTATAGGAAGGATTTAACTTAGGGCCACATTCAGGTGTTGTTTTACTGATTATGTAACTCAAACTAAGCCATTGTAACTACTAATTTTTTGCAGGCAAGCACTCCAGTGAGACATCAATGTCTTGAAGTGCCAGACACTGTCCATACATCTACAGAATAGCCACCACGCAAAAAATACAAATCCAAATGAGTGTAGAACCAAAATATGATGGCCCCTTTGGTATACAACAGTCCAAAATGATTATGCCTAGATTACCTGCTCCTGCTACTGGAGGTTCAGGTTTGTGAGACTTCAGGGGGTCCAACCTATCCTTCTCCAGCTGCTTCCTCGTACTCCGTTGTCGTGGTTCACGGAACATTGGAAGTGCATGGGCTGAAGGGTGACAGTTTGGAGAAAATTGAATGTTAGAAATGCCATTTTCTTCTTAATATTTTAAATACAAAGAGTTGGATTCTTTCTTGCAATGGAAATGGTGGCAGGTAATCCCATATCCAAACAGTGGTTTACTGAGTTGTACTTTCAGGTGTTTCTTTCTGCTGAATTTTTCAAAGATGAAAGCAGTCAGATATCAGGGTTCCTTCAGGCAGGAACCTCTCATCTGAAATGACTGTTTACACAGTTTGTGCATATTTAATTCATACCTCTGTCATTCAGTTCTCAACATTAGCACTGTGACCAATCAGTCACTCTTTTCTAAACTTCCCATGTTTCTCCAGCTTTCTCATATTCTATGAGCATGACAAGGCACTTGATACATTCTTGGATATCACAAAGAGTGGAGCAGAAACTCCTCAATGATTCCAAATGCAATTTTATGCGCATGAAGCCACAACCATGTTCTTTCTTAAATAATAAGATTAATCACCACTGGGAAAAGATCATAACTGTAACAGTCTGTCTAAATTGTCAGCATTTATAACTTCTATTTCCTCATAAAAGTGCCATCTTCAGTTACAGTAACGGCTTTGATCCACTCAGACAAGAGAGTAATTTGTCAGCAACAGAGGAACACCATGTTAACGAGCATGGCTTTCTTGCAGTGAGATTTAGATCTCACATGCAGGTGTGCCCATTGCTGCTGTTTCCCAAAGTCAGGGAAATTGTGTAGCAGTCAAACGATTCAATAAAGACAAAAAATAACCAAACAAATCTTAAATTTAGGAACATCATCCCTATATCAAATAAAAAACCATCAGGGAGCATTCAGGCACCTATCATCTTGAGTTTTCAGCTTATTTCTGTAAGTTTGTTCAACTTATTGGACTGAATGAAGTCACAGCCAGGTGACATAGAGCAGATCTTTGGAAACAAATGATCAAGTTTTATTTTTGCAGATTTCATTAAGTATGAAATGCCAGGGACAATTTTCTGGCACGCACTAAGCTTGATCAGTTTCCACAGAGCATCTAATGTGACTAATGCACAGATCCAAGCCTTTACCATTTGTGGAGTAAAGGTTGTCTAAGGGAAAACCATGCTGTGTATTCCTGTATTTTAAAAGTGACACTTAATCCCTTAAAACAACATTCCTGCATTTAAAGTAGCCATTATAGGCAATTCTGATATTAAAGAGCAACAAGAAGTCTGAAGGGAAAAAAAAACAAACAACCAAAAACAGAAAGAAAAAAGAGGAGGGAAAAAAGTTTAAAAAAAAGAAGAAAAAAGGGGTCATTTCACTTTACAAAGCACTTCAGAGATCTTCAGGTCTTCCCAGTTCTGTCTGCAAATACAAAAGACAGACATCTAACCTCTGAAAAATTTCCAAAATACACAGAAAAATTAAAAATTTGCTAACCAAATCCTTACAATATTTTTCTGCATTGATGTATATGGAAGCATCTCTGTTTAGTTTCAATATTATGTGGAAGAAACAGCTAATTAGCTAGAACTCAGTAATAAAATCCCAAAAATGTGCATAAGTGGGACCTATATCTTTCAAAGACATTTAAAAATGCCATTGAACACACAAAGTTCCACTGGGTTTTAAGCAGAATTCTCTTTAAAAGATCTGAAGTTCTTTAGAGTATAAACACTAATGACAGTGCACACAAAGCATGACAGTGGAGGATGTTATAAGGACAGATTAAGAGCACCCAATGAAGAAAAATACCCCTGATCTTTGGCAGTTGCTGCTTAAGTTTACCCCAAAAACTGTAGCTGGACATCTGCAGCAGTAAGGTAGGTTGGAGACAGCTGTGGATGGGAAGTGCCCAAGACGGGCACCCAGAACCGAAGTACCTTGATATGGTTCTAGTTACCAAGACTGCCCAGACTTTCTCATTCTAAACCTCTTTTTGTTTCTTATGCTGCTGATCAACTTGCTTGTTTTATAGAGAAATGGTCTTAGATATGTAAAGCCAAGACTACTGTAAGTCAGAACTGAACACCCTGGAACTGGAAGAGGATGAAGAGAAGCAGGACATGACAAGCACGTGACTGTTCTCATTTCACATGAGGAAACATTACACAAGGCAATGCTAATGCCAACTGTGAAGATCTCTCAGTTAATCCCCTCATTCCACTGTAAAATCTGTCATTGGGAAAAGGCAGATTGTGAAACATATTATAGTAGCAATGATAACTATTTTTTATGCGTCAGTGGTCCTTACAACAAACATATGCCTATAAAAACCCCTTAGGCTAGGGATAGTCAAGCTATTTAAAACCCTGTGTAACTTGGGTAAATTATAAATTTTGAAAAATCATTTGTTATTTGTTCAAGGTCTGTCTCTCATCTCTGATTTTGTCACTATTGCAAAGTGGCAAAACTCTTCCTAAATCCATCTACATTCCACAATTAAGTTATACAAAACTGAAGATTTCAAAAAGCTCCAAATTTTTTGAGGCTTTCAGGAGCACCACAATCAAGAAACCAACCATTATTAAGAACTTTACAGAGCATAAAGACTGGATATACCTTTCTGGTTGTGCAACACTATAAAAAATTTGTATGAAGCACCAATATATGACACCAGCGATCAATGCTTACTGAAAGACTGCTTTTTAGAGGAGAAAAAATAAAGCTAAACAATCTGCAAATAATTTCAAACCTAAGAACGAGCTAAGGATGCTCCTATAAAGATATGTTTAAATTTCTTACGTGTTATAATGTAATCCTGTGTAAGAGTCTCTGCTTGTCTCTCTTTTCGTTTTGTTTTGACCACGCATAATTTTGCTCCCCTAGGAGGAAACAGAGCAGTTCAGTTAGTCTGTTTATATCAAACAGACACCAGTTTTTGTTCAAGACAGTCTCAACAAAATTATACAGCACTCTAAATATTCATGAATGTGTGTATCTTTGCCTGTTCATGCTCATGTGAAAGAGAGTAGAGAGATTATAGTGTTTCTGTTATAAAGCAGTTTATATGATATGCAGAAATATGGGTGGAAGATTCATTTCACACTTCATTTGTCCGAAGTACTTTAGTGTGCACATTGGAAGTGCTGGTCTCCAAACTTGGGCACTCATTTGCTCCTGATACAATTCTTCCTAAGCAGCAGAGTTGGCAGTTATCTAACCAGAGGTGCCTGTAACACTGAAGCAGGAAAGACTGCATAAGCCTGGCTGCAGCAAGATTCATTTAAACCAGTGGTATTTTCCTCCTCATGGTAAATACCAGGAAACAATCCTGGTACAAAACTGCACTAGGGCTCTGTGGTCCAAACAATGATGACCAGTTCTCTTGTTCTCTAAACTGCCAAAACCAGAAAAACAAAACTTATTTCTGATAATCTTGTAAACCACAGTTTATCTTCACATCCAAGTGTCCAGGTGATGGTAAGTATCCAGAAAACATGAACTGTGACACAGTTTGATTTAGGATGCCAGCAAAACAAAGATGGTGCATACATGGGAATAACACCTTAATCATTTCACTCAGTATCAATGAACTGTACATTTCCTCCCAGCTGACAGGAAGAAAGCAGTCTCCAGCCAATCCAGATGGAAAAAGAATATTAATTGCAAAGCAAGAATTTATAGACTATTCGGCCCTCTTCATCTTAGGTTGGCAAGTCACTGCCTGATAAATCAGTACCACCTTTCCCTTAGATGTACAGGCAAAATCCTCATGTGATAAATGAGGGTGGTGAGGAAGACTAGAAGAAAGGTGCGGATGTGCTTCCTTGTCAAATTGGATCTTCCAGTATTACTTCATTAGCACTGAAGTTCGATACTTCTAAACAAGATTTTTACTTCAGGAAGAAAATAAGCATTAAAAAAATTGACTAAATACAATAAATACACATTCAGTAACATTTTCTCAGCAAACTCCAAGAGACAGGATGAAAGGGTGGTTATTCTTACTGCAGATTTCATGGAATTAAGAAACGAAAGCACTTGTAAAATTCTGGTAGAACAGTCAGCATACTGTAACAGGAAACGCCCAGAGGAAAAAGTGCCACTCTTCATAACTAAACATTTTGGGTTAATTTTTTCTCTTTCTACTGCTGCTGAATAAGTAGCACTCTGCAAAACAAATGTTACTAACCAATTTTCCTCATTTCTTACTATAATCATTGAATCACAGAATCAGGCTAAGTTTGAGAAAACAGCTATAATAAAATATGGTTACATACCTCTGGCTTTTGACAGGATCATAGTAAACTTTGGCTAAACCATTTCCAGTACCAACCATGATCTGGTTCAGCTTGGGATGCCAAAGGCAACGCACAACACTCTGAAATAGAGAGAGATATTGACAGTTGGTCACTCATCTGGATCTTAGAATTAATATCCACATTGTCAAAGACTGCATCACATTGTAGCAGGACCAAGCTTAAACACATGAATGAGCATGTGAATACATGAATGAATAACTTCAGAGTAGAATACAGCGTAAAAGGAGTGACAACACCAGGATGTAGACAAGGAAGGAAATAAAAATTGTTGACAGTATGATAACCAGTGTTTTCTACAGACTATCAGGCTGCCAGGATCTTTATGGGCACAATGAAAATGGAAAGTTAAAGATGGATTTGAAGGAGAACGATTAAGTGCTTCAGATATGATATAGCGATTCAGGCCTTCATGACTTTTGTACTCTTATTTTGAATTCTTAATTCTTCCACTTTCATTCATCACGTTATCTGTTTTTTCCCCTCTTTTCATACACTGTTGACCTTTCACTTGCTGACTGCAGAAACGGAAGAGATGCTGATTTTCACTCTTGCTTCTTTCTTCCCCACAACACTAAGAACTTGGTATTCGAAGCCAATGTCTCACAGCACTGTCAGCCTTCTGGTCAGCAGCAAAACTCATTTTCAGACATTAAGAGTATTGTTCTACATGTGACTTTGAATCTCCATGTGAGTACTGTTCTCAGTCTGATTCAGCGGAACAGCACAGAAACTCTAAGACTCAAGCTTCTGACTCCAGAGAGCCAAAGTGGGCACAATCTGCCACAAAGGACAGCACAGCTCATCAAAAACACAAAAGAAAGTATCTGTTTTTGACAGACAGTAATGCCTTAAATGGATGTTGTCCAAGGCTGAAGTTGGTTTGTGCCACTTACGTAACAAATGTATCCAGAGCTTGCAAAATGCATTATCTTGTTAGTATTTCATGGAACAATGCTCCCTTTTCTAGCCTTCCCTTTCCTCTCCCTCCATTTCCCATTGCATGTTCCACGCTATTTCTGGTTTGGTTCAGCCTCCATTTTTTTGATGCTAGGAGGCACATAACATTAAAAATATTGAAAAAAATTCTGAAGCCCATTCAGCCATCATGAAATAGAACTTCGTTTTACCACAAGATCATGCATGGCACTTTCCTGAGCTGTTTTTTCTACTTTATATTCTCTTTTAGGAAGAAAAACTGAGTGAGATGAAGTTTGATTAATCAAACAGCCACTCTTTACAAGGTTCCCCGGCAAGGTATCCTCCTTCTACATACACACAACATACGGTATTACACTTTCCCATTTACTTACAGGTACAAATAAACCTGGTTTGCTTATTACAAGACAATTACAGATCAACATTTAGAGGTAAATCTGAAGGACACAATACAGAGTTGATAATAAATTGTCAGATTCAAGGAAGAGTCTTACATACTGTTAAAACACCAAAGCCAGTAACAAGTATTGAAGGTCAAAAGTGGGTGGCCTTTTCTTTTATTAATATTTATTGCATGTGGTTAGCCAGCCTTTTTAAACTCTGTAGTTAATGTGGTTCTCCACTTTCTTCTGTCAAGTAAATGTATTTTATAGCATGGTAGTGGATACCAGCCAACAAAAACAAGCCTGAGACAGTGTGGCTCAGCACTGATGGGGTTTGTGGAGTTTCTAACTTGTCAAACATGCACAGCACACTCAAAACCACAATGGCACGTGCTACAGAGGAGGCAAAAGAAACTGCCATTAAATGTAGCCCTATAAATCTTCTGAAACCGTAAAACGTTCCCAGAATATAATTTGTTAAAAACTAAACAAACTCAAGCTCTGAAAATGCAAGTAATTTTATCAATCTACTGGCATATAAACCTACTTTATAAGAAATAATTAAAACTACTTCTGTGATTTTCAGATTATTTTAGAAATTGACAATATTTCAAAAATACCAAAATATTGAATCCCAGAACTATATTCTAAAAAAATTTCCAAATAATTTAATCCTAAAGAAGTCAAAATTCTAATTAACTGTACAACAAAGGGATCATTGTATGCTACGTCTTAATACTGGGAGGGAAGGGTAAGGAGAATCTTTACCACACAAAAATAATTAACACTTAGAAAGTATTTATTCTTTGATGCCTCTAACTTCTCAACTGCTTCCACCTACAATAACTCAGGTAGACATCTTTGTCATTGGAAATGTTAAAAATCAAATCCCATCTCAAAGAAGGTCCTACCTACCAGCTCTTCAGGCAAGTATGTAAATTGCAGACGAAGAAGTGTTCTTCTGGTTGTGGCTGGAAGAGAGCTCTGGAGATAACTAATTCAACCATCCTGCTCCAAGCATGGTCAGATACTACAGACAGCTCAGGAGATCACCCTTTTGGTTCTTAGTATTTCCCGGGATGGAAACTTGACAGCCTCTTTCAGCATCCTGTTTCTATGGACAACCAGCCCTACCATAAAAAACACCAAAAACCCAACCACAAACCCCAAACTACTGTCTTTCATTTAAAACAAGAAAAACCTATGCAGATTCTGAAAACAAAAAGATTGCAGGTCATAGCTTAGCAAATGGAAAATGTCTTGTAACAAATAAGAATGATAAAATGCAGAATGTATCATCACATAAACATCTTCAACATTTGAAAAAAAGATTTCTGTGATGGCTGAATGTTTTGGACACTACACTTCTGGAGCATGAAGTCCTGAAAGCCCGTCATATAAATCCTGAAAATAATTTTTCCATGGACTGATGTGGCCAGCTTTGTGACTGTAAGAAAATCACAGAAGATAATTACTAGTAATGGTTTTAAAGTTGTTTTGTACTTTTGCTATGGCAAAAGCATTAAGTTCTTCAAATTAAATCAATCTGAAAAGTCTTTGGCAATGTCTATTGCATACACAAACACAGTAGCTTGCATTGGGAAACACTGGGAAAACATTGTGAAAATATTTTTGTGAAGACAGACAGGGAAAATATTAAAAATATTACCCAAAAGAGAAACACTGCAAATTTACCTTCTTAATTCTCACTGTGAAAAATGTTAGAACAGATTTAATGGATGTCATTATCTGTAGGCTTTTCTGGGGTGGTTCCCAAAAAGTCTCACCCCTATCAGTCTATTCTCACCTCTGATTTCCATTCAGAAACACAAACAACCAAATAATTTTTCTGGTAGTTTATTCCCCACCTAGGTGAGCTCACTAGGCAACTACACACAGAGCTTTCCTGGTACTGAGCATGTAATAGTCTTTTCACAAGAGTTAACAGCAGTGTTTCTAAATGAGAAACTGAAACCTCATTTTCTGTAACACAGAATGGGACACTTACTCTGGCCTAGGAATACAGCCCTCTCTTTAACAAGCAGAGTGAAGAATAACTGAAGCAAATTTGTCAGCAAGCAAAAACTAATTACCTCAACTGAAACTGTCCAGAGCACTTGGGCAACACCCTGATAGGAGTAAACAATGCAGAGAGGGCATTTTACAAGGTCAGCAAGAAAAGATTTAAATGATTTGTGGCATAGGAGTGGAAAATTTACCCCCTAAGATGAAACTATGAAGCTGGTAAGGTCATAAAACTACAGACTGATGTCAAGGACTGGAAGAATTTTCCTGGATCTTTGCTTATAAAGACGGTTCAAGACTGCAGCAGCAAAGGCAAAATTCAGTTCCCCGGCCCACACTTCAGATAAAACCACTCAGTTTCAGAGTGTCGATAGAGCTGATCCAGGATGGGAAGCACAGTCTCAGAGGGGTCAATACAGGTCAGGAAGGAAAGAAAGGTTACTAATTTCTAATAAGAGGGACTCTGAATGGTTAGAGATCCCAGAATGGCACTGATTATCTGGATTGTGAGAAGCTTTAGAGAGGATGCACTGTGATAAAACATATAAAGAAAAACATGAATGAGCTAATTCAGCAAGTATTCCTAGTCCCTGTGAATTACAAAGTACATATAATATATATTATATAAGTATATAAATATTATCTTCACATAAGTGTTACACCTTAGACCTAAAAGATTTTTCTGCAGCATTCCAGAGCCTGAGCAGTCACTTAATCAATATTCTTTTGAGTCTACCTAAATGTGAGGTCACTCATTATGTAACAAAATAACAAGAACATATATAAAGAATGTCTCTTGAAAGCATACGTCACTAACTACTTACGCAAATAAGGCCTGTGATAACAGTTAATCTTTTTCTGTTAGCCAAATTTTATTAAACAGACATGTATGTGTGTATGCATGTGGAGGTTACAGCATCAACAAGACTGGTATGATAATGATTTCACCATTTTCCAAAAAATTTCAAGAACTTTCATATTTTTGACATAAATAAAAATCACCATACACTTCTACAGCACCTAGGTCAACAGGACTATACTCTCTTCCTTGCTACTACAAAATGAAAAGTAAATTAGAGGGCCCATATTTTACAGTGATGTTTTAATTTCTTCTCCCTCCTTCAGGAGGTCTTAGTGCTTCTTACTCAGGCACTGTTTTCTTTGGAAACTACCCTTTCTCCCTAAAGACAATTAAGTTTTAAGGTTAAGTACTATGCAGTTATCTTCGAAAATTAACATTTCATGTAAAGTGCATTTTCAGATAACACATGATAATGTATCAGCTTTTTCAAGTTCATTAGTAAATCTTCTCCTGCCATGCAGGGAAGAGGAAAGAAAAACATGTTTCCATATCAGTTATGCACTCTTGGAATAAACATTTTCCATTTTTCTTTCTTTCACTTCAGGTACACACTTTCACTCTCCTCTGATTGTCTTGACTTTCAACTGGCTTACACATTTGCTCCAAAATACCAGATATGACTAATCAGTTAAGAGCAGCTATCAGATTTTTAGGCTAAGTACACTAAATTATTGTCTTCTCTCTATTAGTGCAAACTATTTAAATGAAAACATTGACAACAAATCTGCTTTGCAGACTGCATCTATCTATTTCCATCCCTACATGAAACTACCCTGAGGAGGTGGAAATCTGTACTGAATGATGCTGACATACAGCTAATACTCGTACTTTCCCTGTGCTGAATGTGCAGCCAACATTCCGCCTGTAAACAGTGAAAATCAAGAATGATCTTCCAAACAGTCACTAGAAAAAAATACTGCTAATTCCAGATAAATACTGAAAATAGAAACATGCTAATCCTAGGTTTTCCCACATCTCTAACGTGTGAAGCAAGAAATCATGAGCGTTTGATGTTTCTTTAAAAGAGCTACAATTTAGACGAAGTTCAGTAACTCCATGGTGAAGTTGCTGATGTTTTGACAGTTGTTGGGAGATCAGGTGAAAGTAAGAGAGCGTAGGCTTTACTCTCAGCTAGCACAAGCCTTTCATAGAGTGGCAGGCTTTTCTCCTGTAAATTGTCTACAGTCAAAAATCCTTAAATCAACAGAAATTCATGCAAAAATAACCCATTATCTCCTGCTTTGCTATTGGCAAGGTCAGAAAACAAGAGATTAAATGTTCCAGCACTTTAGTAGAAGACAATAAACACCCATGGAGGGAAGTAAAGAGTTTAGGTGGGACTTCTTTCATCAAACTTAACATATCTACACTTCCAATCTTTGGAGATCTATTCTTTAAATGTCTACAAATGTCTCCCTTTAAAGTTAATAGAAAGAAACAAGCATTTTACAGTGGACTTCAGCTAACCTATTTTAGAGATCTATTTAAGGATGGGATAAAATCACAGTCTGAATATGTTTATTTTTCTCTGTTGATTAGAAAAGGAGCCTAGGGTGACTGGATCAGCTGTAGACATCTATATTTGGTCAGGTGAATCCCTACAGCCTACAATGGCCAAAATAGCTATAAAAGAAAAACAGAAAACTAATGAGGATCTATATTACAGCATGTTTTGCTACTTAGATAAAACACCACAGTTCAAGATAAAGAATCCTGGTACCCATATTCAATACTCCCACTGCAGAAAGAATACATCAGACACAAACTTCTAAAACTGCCCAACAAATCTTGAAAACCTTAGCTTCAAAGATCAGATCTAGCTCTGGAGATACTTAAAAACTGAATAGGGGGTTAAAAACTCTGTATTTGCCCTCATTGCTTACCCCTTTTCCAACCTACAATCTAATAAATAATTCCCCAGAATCTGTTCTAAAGCTATACAATAAAAAATTGAAAGCAAGAGTTGCTGCCCTAAGAAAATATTTTTGGTCAGGAGAAGAAAAACTTAAACAAACCTTCTCTCTTTCCCATCTGCAAGCTTTGCTTCAGTGGCTGTGACGGTATGTGATGGGCTCTGTTTGAACAGCACTGCTTGGATTCACTGCACTTGGCTGTCCAGGCAGTCAGGTAAGTAACATGTCAGCAGGGAAGATAGCAAACATGTAAAATGACATTCTTACTGTGGTCGTGGATTCTGTAAGGACAGGTGACCCCAGCAGTTGCAAAATGGGGCTTTTCTGACTGAACTGAGTATTTATCTTAAATGTAATTACTACAAATTCCAGTCTTTCTGAAAAAAGCCTCATCAGTCAAAATCAGTGCAAGTATGCACGCAACTAATTTATTTAGCACATCTATTCTGTCTTCTATATAAAACTCTCCTACGTATTTAAAGTGAAGAACCACTTGCAATATCTTTTGAATGCACAGGAGGTCAAAACGTAATAAATAACACTACTTAGGAAGCTTATAATAAAGAGCAATTACCTTCCAAATTAACATCATCTGTTACCTAAGCTTACATTACATTTGTCTTTGAGAGGGGTAAGCAATTTCAAACTTGGCTGGATAGAGGGATGAAATCTCAGTGTGGCCTTTCTGTTTTATCTTTCATAGTTCTAGAACTGGCACATTAAGTTCTTCTGACTTTAGCAATATGTCTCCCCATAAGAGAAGGGAAATGCACAAAGTTATTTCAGGAAAACACCTCCATTTATTTGAGTTTCTATGTCTTTGAATAAAACACCAAATGTTTAGATGCCAACTGCTGAAGACAGCTTCCCACTGCAACAAGATTGTTCCTCATCCCTGTTTGGTTACTAACTAGTAACACTGGTTAGTAGATCATTAACTAATTAGTACAGCTTTTAAACAACTTCTGTAATTACGGAAGATATTAAAGCAGGGGTTCTCAAGCTTTTCCATTTTACAATAAAGTTGTGGAACTGTTTAGAAACTTCAAATATTTAGACTGAAGTACAGTGGATATAAATCTAGTCTTTTTACAAATTTTCACAGAGAAGTTTTATGTGGTTCACAGTTTTCATGGTCCAAAAAAAACCTCTGCCATGTTTTATTTTATACATCCCAGCAAGAATGCATACACTACTTGAGAAAAGAGAGGAAAACTAATTAAAATATACTAAAAATCTCATGATGAGTAAAGATCCATATGCATTCTAACTTACAGGCAGCAGAGTAACTCCATCCTGTCTCAAAGATCTCAATGCCTTAAAAGAAAACACTTCTCTCACACACACTCCATGAAGTTCAGAGACAGGCCCTAAGGACTTTTAAGCAAGTGTTTCAACACATTTTAGCCCATGTTAACAAATAATTTCTCTCCATCTCTAAGGAACTGGAATTTAAAGGAAAAATTAAGACAAAAAAATTTAGAAACTTGGAATTCTAATCTATCTATTATCTACAGATAATAGGAATCTTACCAATAAATGTCATCATTTCTACACAATAATAAACGATCACGGATAATGATGGTTGAAATGCAGGATGGAGAGTAAAAGCCACCAATAAAGTTAGCTTTATAAGGAAATGCTTTAATATAGCTAGTTCTTTCCTTCTCCTACTGTTATCTTGATTTTTCAGCAGATGATTTCCATGAAACATCAGCTACATTAACCACCTGCTGTCCTCTGAGAGCTGCAGAATTTCTGCCTTTAGAATCACAGAGAGGCAGCGCTGCTCAGACACCACACCAATTTTCACTGCTCACTCTGTAATCTCTTTCCACTGGTGTCTTAGAGCACAGTGGTGATCCAACACCCATCTACCTGGCTTACCATGCTGCTGTACCTGGAAACAGCTGGTCTGCCTCCTGGAAGCATCAGAAAACGGGGTAAAACTGTATAACTCTCATAAAACTGCCAGATTTTAAATAATAATAAAGAAGTTAAATAACAGACTTAGAAGTATGCCATTTTCAAATGTCTGCCAAGCTGAATAACAAATCCATCTTGTTTTTTATTTTGAGCAAAAATACAGTTAACACTTACATGTTCATACTATGCGTGTTCTGATTTTTAAAAAGGCTGCTCACATAATAGAAATGTATGAATATTATATTTTAAAATCTACTGAAAACCCCAATTTGCAGCAATCTTCCTGTTCAAGACTCCCCTGGAGCTCTTCCAAGGAAAAGAGCCAACTACAATAAATAAGGTGGGAGGCTAGGGAGTATCTACAATGTAGTGACCTGCTATCATTAGATTTAAAATACTCATGAGAATACAGTAGTAGAGGAAAGAATACTAATATTTTTCCCTTGTGAAACATGACTTAGAAAATGTGCGGAAATATTCGATAGAAAAGGGACCAGAAATGGACAAAACTTACAATTTTCTATGCAAAAACCAGAAATGCCCTAAAAACATTTTCAGAGGCCAGTATTTTAAAGAAAAGATTTCAATACAGAAAACATGGGTACAATGCTGTACCACTCAACTTTCAAGGTACAGCTATAAAATATATTTTACAAGTGCGTGGAGCCACTGAGCTATATTTTCCTCTTCTGATGAATAAAAACGTAGTTTAATCAAGGTGGCAACCTGTTTCCCTTGTAACTGCAATGTCAGGCATTTTCGAACACCTGGTCTGTTAAAATTACAGCCACACTTTCATCTCCATATATCAGAAAACTAAGGGAGACAACCTTCATGTACACTCCCAGGCCCTATTACAGGGACGAAACCCTCACAGTTTATTACTCTTGCATACCTCAAACCACTGGTGACAGCTCCCTTAAAACAAAATACATGGTGCTCCAGGATACACAAAGGGAAGGACCACATTGTCCTTATATATATGGAAGCAGAAAATAAAAACTGACAGGTTACCACACTACATAAGTAAATATATTCCTGTGATTCACCACTTATACTAGAGGGTTTTCTTGTCTACTTTAAAAAACACATAAATTCACTGGGCCTGAAATAATGCATTAACTTATCTATTGTGGAAAATATGGATTTTCCTTTAAAATAAAACAAATAGCTTTAAAAAAAAACAAAACCAAAAACCAACCAAAACAGAAGTTGCATGATGATCTCTTCCAGAAGTTAAAATAACTTATTTTTCTTAAATTCAAAAGCTTTAAATCTCAGTTAAATGGGCCACAGTGGAAAAGCCCTTTACTATATTACTGCACCTTATAAATAGTAAATGATTGTTTAAGGTCAAGGAAAGAAATACTGCAATTCTACAGCTGTGCCTAAAGGATGCTGGAAGGTTCATATTCCCTATTCTTTCTTTCCTTTTCACTCTTTCATCTAAAAAGAAGCTTTATTTATAGCATGTCTCAGAAGACCTTCCTGAAACACCCCTTAGAGGTATTTTCAGAAGTATTTAATAATTTAACTTTTGCTTATATTTGAGAAACTCAGAAAATATTGAAGAATCTTCCTAACAGAAATACGTTTCCCAAAACAACCATAAAATTAAATTATTACTTCAATTTTCATTAAAAATTCCTGTAAATATACAACCTTTTTTTTTTTTTTCTTTTTTTTTCTTTTTTTTTTTCCCCTTTCTTTCTCAGTGCCCATTCTGCTTGGCAGTCACAGGGTGTAATAACTGTCCTTTCCATATGGGGAAAATGAGTACTCTGCTGCTGCCAAGATCAATCTTGTCTGTAATAAGGATAACTATCGGGTGAATTGTTGGAAGTAGCCAAATGAATGACAGACATGTGAGAGTGATTCAAGTGCCTATCCACAGCTATTTTAAATTAAACTGACATTGGGGGAAATGTGTACCCAATTCTTTTTCCCATACACTAGGTATTTATAACTGGTTCCCATGAAGAACCCATGCTTGCATAACCAAAGCAAGAATTAGGAATAAACCCTCCCTGCCTTTCATCTGGCACTGAAATCTCCCTTCCCTCCCAGACTGCATATCCCAAAGATGAGACTTTACTCCTCAGCACCTACAGGTCTTCCTGCCTCTCACACTACCTGACAAAAAGAAAGGGAAATGGCCTCTGAGTTTCTGGACATAAGCTCTGTACCCCCATATTCTGGCAGTATTGTTTCCTGTCATCTGTTTAAGCCTCCTTATTCAAGGAAACGGAGAGAAGAAAGGTTCTGCATGCCATTATAGGTATTTAAGATTAAATAGGCCTCTAATGCTCAAATTGAGAAAGTTTAATGAACATATTTTATTCTGAGCATTTGAGGTGAGAGTGGAAGAACCTTTCATAAATAACACTGTCAAGACAGAAGAGAAAGAGACAGAAAAACTATGAAAAGGCTGCACATTCATAACAGGATTTTTTCAAGTTCCATTAAAAAGAGGGAATTCTGTACAGTTGAGTAAACACAACCATTATCACAGTACAAAGCCTTCAAAATCTCCAGCTGTACCTGTACACACCAAGCCAGAGCAAGGCTAGGGTATCGCACACAGAGCATCAGCTTTCCTATGAAAGCAGCAGAGGCAGAAGCTCCCACCCTGATGTAATTTTGATGTAATCTGCAGTAAGTAAAGGACCGTGCCATGACCTGCAGCATGGGTGATTTCTCTCCTTGATAAACTCGTGAAAAAAATTCACTGAGTGCTATTAACTGCAAAATTCCTCTATCTGCATCAAGATATCTCGAAAACAGCAGTTACTAGAAGCAGAAAGGATGGTCAGAGAAGCAGCAACAATTTTGTCTTTGTCCCATTCACACCTCCTCCAGCTACTGGTCAGAGACAGAGCCCGTGGTCTCCAGCTCTTTTGACATTAGCTTTCTTCAAAAAGTATTGCTATTTATCTAAGAAGTTTGAATTCTACAAAAGTCCTAATGCCTACATGGTGGGATGGCATTCAGGAGAGGACAAAACAGCACAGTTGTTTAAGCACAGATTGTGGCTGAGAAACAAAAAAACACTAATACAAGAGGAAAAAAAGCAAAATAATATTCTACAGCCAGCCACAACAGCAGAAACCAATCAGACTCTAAGTCCATTAGTAAAACCACAAGGTTTCACTCCAGCAGCTCTGAAACAGTAATGGATTTTCCCATGAAAACTTGAAAGAAAAGGTGAAAAAAGGTTTGTGTGGTATGAAGGAAAGGAATGCCAGACACAGCTTTGGTCAAACATTCCCATTAAATATTTTCTCATTACCCACCAAGTTCACTCACAGGCCAATTTCACTGGCTATTTACCAAGGAGGTTTAAGATAATGTTTACTGCTCTTTACTGCTTTTCAATTTTCTAGGCTTGCAGGATTTCCCTTTAAAAAATCCTTGCAAAATTAAAAAAGTAACATGTGAATAGTTTATATTTTTTTCTTCACAAAAGATTTTCTGTTATTCTGATTATATACATTCTACCACTAAACTGCTACACAATTGCCTTCAAAAAGTTACTAAAGATGCCTTTTTTCTTTAGCAATATGGACTAAATCTCACTGAAATCACTGAAATTATTTAGTTAGGAATGAGAGCAGATCAGGCTCTTTGCAGAGACAGACACTGGTGCATTTCTGCTTTTATTACACATACAGCATAGCATAATTTCAACTTCACATATAGCACAGCATAACCGCAATACCTAAAAAACTCCAAAATCGAAAAAGTAAAATTATGTATTTCAGCACTAGGTAACATGGAAAATGTAAAGAAGTATAAACTTAGTTGCAGAAAACAAACTGAAGTCTTGGATAACATTATGTGTTTATCTTTAATTACATTAATGTTAAATGTTAACTGCTATTTTTGAGAGTATAAGGAAAAAATGGAAACTACGAGAGCAGCTGGTAGTAAGAAAGTAATTACTGCACTGATGAAAAAAATGCTTTGATAAACTACACACAAGATACTAATCTCCCAGTTTACAGACCAATGATCTTTCCAACAAACAGCATTTACTGCTTACAAAACAGAAAAGCCAGCTTCTTGAAAATTCATTTGCTTTTAACATGCCTTTATGCGTTTATATTTCACCAAACACAGTAATTTGAGAAGAACAAGTAAAGACTAATGAAAAAGCCAAAAGATACAAATGGTAGAAAGACCTTTACAAAATACACTGCTTTTATTTTGTAAGACGACTTATAAGAATTTTTCTTCTTTTAGATTCAGATTGATATGCTGAACTGTGTTTTCCTTAGATGTGTAGAGTTAAAGTTGTAAGCTAGACGGACTCGTTGTACAGGTACTGGTGGCACTGACTCACTGAAAATTATGTCATAAGATCAGTATTTGTCTCAATTCTTCACCTATTAGTTCCATTATTTTCATTTCCACTATGTGCAAAGCAGAAGAATGACAGTCTTAAATTTTATAACTACAAATGAAGAAAACCAGCAGCACTAAAACTCTATAGACCAAAGTTATTTACTACAGTCTTAAAAAGTACCATATAAATATCAGCACCTGTATAAATTTATTGTATAAAATTATGAACCGGCTTAGACTTGTGCACATACGTAAAATTTTATTATATTAGTGGCCCAAATGAAGTTGTTGATTGACAGTTTCCTTCTGTTGGGTCTCTGTTCCGTGTCTCTTTTGCATTTTTTAAGGAAAAAAAAAGAAATTTAGCTCTTGATTCCAAGAGAAACTGAGAGCAAAGAGATCTTTTGTGGACTCCCCTGTAGCACAATCTACCTTGGCAGGTAAACAGACCCTTTATTTCCAAGACTTAGAAGACAAAGTTATGAAATGGAAATAATATTTTCTTTGAATGCATACAGAAGATTGGCAAGCAGTATTTCTCGTAACTTAAGTGTTCTTGGCGATACAGGATCCACCATTGACAAGCTCCTCCTTCTTGCAGTCTTAGAGCTCAGGTGAAGTTTCTGCACACTCTTAGTGACATGATCACTACTTAAAGGAGATGCCATCACGACCATCTCCAAACTCTCAGGTCTAAGGAGTTCAAATTAATTGTGAATGGAATTACGAAACAATTTTGTTTCCCATGCCCACGGACAGGAGAGCTCCTACAAAAATCTATTTCTTCCGCTTCATCTTATGTAGTTGTTTTCCTTTTCTCTGCCATGAAGTTTCACAGGAGATATCGAAGCATTCATGTTTTCTCTCAGAAAAAGGTTATAAATACTTGGTTATAAGGCTTGTATCAGAAAATGAAAATCATCTAGAAATTCTTATGAGTTAAGTTTGGTTTGTGGTTTGGTATGCTCCACAGGAGAAAAATATAAAAGCCAATTTCTACTGTATTTGGAGAGATTATACAGTACTAAGTAAAATTTCCAAAGTCACATAAAATAAAACCCTTTTTCATTTAGATTATATGTTTAAGATGAAAACAGGTGTTTTTCTACTCCAGGTAAAAACATGTGTTTTCTGCTTTGATAAGAATACTGCATTTTTAATTTTCAAGATGGCTGCCACCAAAATTATAGATATAACAAATCCATCCGTAAACAGATGGAATAAAGAAGAAAGTAGGATTTGAAAAGAAAAGCAAATACATAGGTGCTGGTGGTGTATGAACAACATCCAGCAGAAGGCGGTTTGGTCTGCTGTGCTAGGAAAGCCTGTTGTGCTGGCTCAAAAAAAGTGCAGGAGAAAATGCTATGCCAGTATGAAGAAGAGGCCCTGGAATCAGGCAGAAATCCCCAGGGAAGGGGGTGAAGGGAAGCAAGTGAAACCACACTTGCTATAATGAAATCTTTTCACCACACTCTGAAACAAAGCGATAAAATTGCTATCTGACACACTTCAACAACTAAAGGGACATAAGCATACATTACCATATTTATCAGCGGCAATTCTGTTCTAATTTCACCCACTTCTGTTCATTATCACCCCTAAGTTTATTTGTATATCACAAGAGTAAAAGGACCTTTTCATTTATGGTATTGAGATTTTCCCTTATGCACAAGGGTGGTCAGTTCAAGCCATATGCAGACCCTTCTGTATTACAGTTCACAGCTTTAGGTTTTTATAGTAACCAGTAAGAATGGTGTTTTTGATGCATTTAGTAATGATGCCTTCTTTTTGCAACAAATTGTTGCATTTAGACAAGCTAGAAACATTCTAGAGCAAGCACTAATCTAGTCTTATGGACAAAAATGAGTTTTGTCACAATAAGGCAATTTCATCATGGTAACCGGTGAAGTAAACAACATAAACCTCTATGTATTTTAGGATTTGTGTTTCACTTCACAGATCTAGAAGGGTGCACAGAAATCCTTGAGAAATGCAATGCTAACACAAGAGAAGGGAAGCACTACTGCTTAAACACTTTGTCCTGGGATTTTTTTTTAACGTAATTGAAACAACTATTCAGGTTACTCTAGCGCTATCTTTTAATCATGGAGTAGGAAAATCACAACAGTTGGTAATTACCCATATAAGGGAAAAGAAGGATATCAATTTGATTTCATTCATATTTTGCAGAGATGATTAAACTAAAATACATACCGCATCTGTAACTTCTATCTCATACAGCTTCTGGAAGGTCTCACGATAAAAGAAAAACAGCTTCCCACTGCCACCACCTTTCTTAACAGAGGTGCCTGTGACAAGGATTTTATCATCTGGGCTGAAACAACAGTCTGTCCTGTTGAAGAAAACAAAGCATCTTACTGGGCAGATAAACAACCAACATATCAAGAACTTAGATATAAATTGCACTCCTTAAAATAATATTTTCTATTTGTTAGTCCTTTCCAGACAAAGCTTAAAAAAGTCTTTTGTTAGCTGTCATCTACTGCTGTAGATATCAATCAGAGTTATCTGTTACAATTGTTAGCACAGCCGTGCACAGGATGTGCAAAACTGGCAGATTCAATAAAAATCCTCCTCCCAGCAAAATTCTCCTCCCCACAAAAGTATAGCAAGCTTTTCAATACAAGAAACAAAAAAAAAAAGGTACTTTCAAATCTAGTTGTCATCATTAAGGAAAAAAATGTACTAATCATGAAATCTGTTTTTGCTGATGATACATTCTTCAATGATTCAAGGTGGTGCGTTTACGCATTGGTCAAAAATGTTTTTCTGTTTACTTTTCCTCTGTGTTACAAACTGCAGTTAGGACTGAGCTATCCATGACTTGCATTTCTAAGATCTTATTTCAAAATTACAAACTGTCCTTAGGGGATTTGGCTGTGTTACAGCTATAGAAATGCAGATCGGACCAACAAAAATATCGAAAACAACACTTAGCACTATGCAGTAAAATAAAGTCAGCACTTCTGATACTGTAACCTGAATTCGTATCACGTACCTTCATGTTATGTCTACCTTTTTGTTAGGTCTTTTTTTATTAACCAAAGACTAAATAAGAATGAGGTTTACATCTATATCTCATTACACACATAAGAGTCCCCTCCTGAAATGTTACTAATCTAATTAGACTTAAGACATATGAGACCGATATATCACAAATCTTTTAAAGCGATGTGAATCCCTAAAATAGACAAGAATTGTCACTGCACAGTTCTCCTTGTGCAGTCCTCTCTGCACAATTGTGGACCTAGTGACAATTAAGAATAAGAACTCCAGCAGAACCGCTTCCCATTCAGCTAAAAACCTGCTACTTCTGCTAGTAAGAATAAATTAGAATACTTACATCGGAAAGAAGCTGGGCAGTCCATCTGCTGAATTAAGAGGTTTTTTAAATTGTCTAATATCCCATATCTTTAAAGTATCATCTCCTATGAAACAAAAGAGACAAAGGTTAGCAATAAATAATTCAAATCAAAATTATATAACAGAAGCATCCAAAATGGGAACAATTCGGAAGTTTTTCCTTGATAAGTGACTATGACAGTGCAAGATTGAAAACCTCAACATGTCGCACTCCAGTACACCAGGAACTTCTCCTCAATTCTGTTATGGTAATCCCTCCTATCAAGAACCACTATCCACAAACAGTGAAATCAGATTTCTCAATCACTAACTTATTCTGTGTTTGTAAGCATTGATGCTTTGCTGCTAGGAGCAAATTCAACTTTCGAAATACTGAAAGAAATTAAAAATGTTGCCACGAGTGGTCTAGATCAAAAACTAAACAAGTTTCTTATGTGTGTATGTTTCACACCTGTCCTTAAAAAGTAATCAGGAAGAATGGAAAGCACATGAAAGTATTTCCCCTTCTTTAGCAG
The DNA here is from genome assembly GCA_013397075.1 of Rhabdornis inornatus. Taxonomy (NCBI): domain Eukaryota; kingdom Metazoa; phylum Chordata; class Aves; order Passeriformes; family Rhabdornithidae; genus Rhabdornis; species Rhabdornis inornatus. The sequence continues at coordinate 135,541 of VWZS01004208.1, forward strand.
GCAACAAACTGCTATCTCAGTATGAAGAAGAGGCCCTGGAATCAGTCAGAAATCCTCAGGGAAGGGGGTGAAGGGAAACAAGCGAAACCACACTTGCCATAATGAAACCTCTTCACCACACTACCTTTAGCCATAAAAGCCAAAATCAGGGTTACAGCAAGAGATTTGTAGCAATTCTCATCTGTGTTTGATAAACATGGTGTGACTGTAGGCCAGTAAAAGTCAGGCTGTTTATCCCTTTTTGAAAAGTTATGACATATTAACGAAGTGAGAACAGGGGTAAAAAAAGAGATTAGTTAGTTATCCTCAGAGACATCTACATCTCTGCTCTGATCGTCCTTCTGGAACACATATTTCCAGCATGAGATGAGCTACAGAATCTGAGCTTTGAAGTACCTCACTCAAGCACCTAGACACGTCCTAGCATTTGACAGCAGTGCCTCAGCACTTTCAAGGGTAAAAAGAAGGACACTTAAGCAACAATTCTCTTTAAAAATATCCAGAGATTAATTTTAGACAAAAAGTTACAAAATCTTTCTGACCTAGGAGGCAAGATCTGCTTCCTTCCAAAGTACAAATCTTGCAGGGAAGTAATTTGGTTATATACAAATATTTTGTGGATTCACAGCCTTTGAGCTAAAGACCTCAAAGGAGGCCTTGGAAATAAAATGTTTTTAAAAGAAGTAACAAAAGAAATCAAGGCCAGCAGTGCCCTTTACAGGGAAAGCAGTAATGTGTGGCCTCGTACATCATGTATGTTTATATTAAAGACTAGGATAACTCCTTACTACAAAATATTTTTAAGAAGTGGACAACTTAAATAAATGATGTCTAGAGCAGAGTATATTTCTGTTCATTGGGAAGCTGAAAAACGACAAGAAAGAAAAATGTTGAGTCCCTGTTTTGGGAATATCTGTTTTCTTATTGTTTCCCGGTAGACTCCATCCCAAGTACTTCAAAGCATTTAGTCTTGTAAAATGAGCCCTCCCTTTTCCCTCCCACCCCCCAAGAAAAAAAGCCCACTTATCGTCAAGATGTTACATCTAAAGCACCAGCACTTTATAAATGTATGCAAAGGACACACTTGGCCACTTTGCAAATCTCCTGGATAGGGACACATCTAAGGCTAGCAGCCAAGGCTGTTCTGTTCCTAGTGGAATGAACCTTGACATGATCTTCAAGCTGTAGTCCTGCCAGGTTTTAGCAGGAGAAATGCAGCCAGACATGTAGCTATAGCCCCTTTGCTAGCAAGAAAATGTAATGGGCTGGTTAAAAAATTTAGAAGACTCTAGTGGTACTCAAATTTATGGTTGATTTCAAGTCAACATTATCTTAAACTGAAATAGTTTAGAAATAGAAGAGTAAGTATCTGGAGACAGAAAAATGCTAGTAGAATGACTTGACTTGCTAATGCTGTGAAACTTCACCATCATTAAGAATTTGCTCCAATTCACCTTTCCTAATTAAAGTTATCAGTGTGCAAATGCAAATTGGTTCCTAAATATAATCTGCGTTTTGAGTTGAAATCACTGTCACTAAAATTACAGAATATTAACTTTCCTCAGCACCAACGATTCTTTCCAGTAGGATCCCTCTATCAATGCTTAGGAGGCTTCTTTAACAGGGCTGCAGCAGTAATGGTCTGTTTTTAATTATTTTATACATGAATAAAAACAGTCATCCTTAAACAAACGCATATAAACAGAAGTTGTGCAATTCAGTATGAATATTCAAAATAGTCTACTCGGATCATTCAGTATTTTTTCTTGATGGCAGACTTCTCCAAAGCCTGGCAGGATTATTTAAAGCTTTTATAGCATTTTTAGTAGCATTTCAAACTCTATTTTTTGCCATTTTAATAAGAAGGATACCGATAAACAGGCTCAAGACTGACACAATCAGGTCAAGACACTGCTATGCCAATGGTATTGAGCACTGGATTTATCAAGAGGTAACAATTAGGTCCTAGAAAAACAGTCTTTGGTGAGCAAAGATAGGCATTTTGTAAATGCCCTTCAGTCAAAACAAGGCCAAAGCACTAATACTATAAAAATTTTATCTGATTTTTTTCTTTTCTTTTCAGAAGATACTGACCAGGAAGACAAGCACATGAATGCGAATAGGCCCAAAAGAAGCAAAAGTGCTGCCAGGAATTCACAAAGCCTACAGCCAGCAACACTCTATTTAAAAAGAGGAAGTCTTGTGTTGAAAGCAAAGCTCAATGACAGAAATTGTTCACAGAGATCAATGAGGGAAGCAAAGAAACATAGGAAATGGGAATTTTAAAAAGTTACAGCTTAGGAAACACATAGCATAACAAGCTTACCAGAATATGTTTATCAACTCTGAGCCTTTCTGTGAAGGCTTATACTACATAAGTGAGAGACAACTTACAGAACAAGGTACCAGCTTCTGCATTCTGGCTCTGGAGAAGGAGCTGCAACAACTACAGAGCAACCTCTGGAGGCATCAAAGGTTGGGACCAAAGCTGAAGATCTCATGAGGGAAGTCACAAATCGAGGGATCTATACCTACATTTGGAACACTTCTCAGCATCACCTGCATCCATACCAGCCTGATCAAATACTTAACCATCCTCTCTAAACATACGGAATGAACACATGAACATACAGCTAGAAGGACACTAGTAGACTTTCATTAAACCATTTCAGCTCCATGTGTTGCAAATAGCTGACTATGCCTATTAAAACTAGTAAATGTACTTCTGGCATGGTTAGAACGCACACCGGTGTTCAGCTTCTGAGAAATATTTCTTGACGAAAACCCATCTAATTTTTGAAATGCCATTGTTGGGATTTACTACAAAGAGCAATTTGTTATTACACTACACAAAACAGTCACTATACATGCTGCTACATAACCCTTGAGCTTCTATCTTTTAAACCAATTTCAAAATGAAGAAAGAAATACAAGGAAAAAGAAAAAAAAAAGACTACAAAAAAATCAGAGGTCAAAAAAAGATTTTTAAAATTTTTACAGTAAGACCTCAAGTCCAATCCTAATTCTTATCTCTCCCCTGCTAAACAAAGAAAATGTTCCCCAAATACTATCCTTCATGGTTTCAAGCATGCAGAAATATCACCTTCTTAAATTTCTGTCAAGTTACTACCTAATATCCAACAACAGAACTGGGAACTTTCATAAGCAGCTCCTTAGGTTTTCATTTTCCCTTGTGCCTGCAGCTGAGCCATGCCTCATCTTCTCATATCCAACACAGAATCTACATCAGATGCAGGAAAGTCCATCAGGCTTTCAATGAAAGTTCCCATGCCCCAAACAACTCTCCCCTCTTTGATCCTCAGCACTTGGCAGGTGTGTTAATCTACGAATGCTCGATCCACATCTGCTTTTGTTGGTACAGATCCAAAGAAATACTCATATTAAAGCACTAACCAAACAAGTCAAAATAAAGTATGAATCCTCCTTACTTTTGAGCATAGTGCACACAGAGCTCCTTTTTTTCTTTTAATATGCTAGACAAAGGTAGCACTTTTATCCACACTGAGTGGCCAAATTTCTGTGCAGTCTTACATTCTGCAAACAATCAATCAACATTTTATACAGCTTAGAGCAGAGTGTGGTAGATAAAACCTGAGTAAATGAAAGTCTGTTTAACACGAGACAAAAAGTAGAGACAGATGAGGAAGAGCAGGCAAGTAAAAGAGCCACATGCAGTAAAAAGTAAGAAAAGGTCATTTATGTGATCTACATTCATAAATGTGAAACAGAAGAGAATTTACATAAATGGAGGTTTCAAGACATAACTAGTGAATACCCCTCACCAAGTATTAGTCTTGTTTGCTGTTAAGATTTAAAAGCACACCAAGGTTTATCCCTAAATTTCCTGAAGTATGTTTGTGTGAATTTTTTGGGGGCAATCAATGGCAGACAGATGTAGCATTTTACTTAGTACAGAATGGAAAGACACACAGTTCACACACTTTCCAAGCAGGAGAAGGTCCACACATAGTAAGAGTCTGGTTCAGTAAGGACAAAAAAGTTCGAGAGCTTTTACCCCGCCACTTACAACCCATTCATGACAGGTAGAGTGACAGCAGAACTCTGGACCAAGGACCCTGACCAGCAGCCATGAAACAACAAGTGCCATTAGTGTCCATATGCCTAGGGCGTTTGAGGATAAGACTACAAAGTCCCTACTCTGAAAGACGTGTTTTGGACAACAACATTTGGAATCTTTGAAATGTAGCAAGTCATACAAGGAATCAGTGAGGCAGCACCCAATATCAGTCGCATTTCACTGTGCATCAGTCAGACACTCTACCCTTTTCAGGGACAGTGGCACAGGGAGGACACAAAAAAAATGCAAGCTACTTGGCTAGGAGACAGATTCACTGCTTCAGAATTTTTTTCATCTGTGAATACCTATATTCTGGTATTTTGTGTACATAATCTCATTCCCTCTGTACCAAACTGACCAGATGTCCTAAACATATGTTAGGCACAGTGTTAGCCGACATTAATGTATACTGCCTCTCCCTAGGCCTGTTTATCTGGCCTTGGGGCAATGGTAATGCATACACAGAGCTTCTGCTTACAGCTGTTTTCCATCCAGACAGCTTGGCTTGAATGCTTGCACCTGCCTGCACAATACTGGGCAGACAAATCTCTGCATGAAAAGTTGTCTTCAACAGACACCATCCTATCCCAGTAATGAAGTGAATGAGTCCTCAAATACATCTTTGCCTTCTCAAGCCTTGTTTTATTATCTAAGACTCATTTATAGAAGCTTTATCTGAAGTTTACAACACAAGCCTTTTTTCAGTCTCGTGGACATTCCAAATTCTTTTGCCATTCAAGTATGTCTTGGAAAGTCAATTCCAGTCATCAACTTTTGATGTTTTTAATATAGATCAGATAAAAATTCCAGGGCAGAAATGACATTGCCTAAGAAAGCTGTATGAGGAATTAATACCTCCAGAAGAGAGATAATGTTATTGAAAGGCACTAATCTTCCACGGCAGAACTAAGCAACAAAACTGGATTTTTTTTATTTTTAATTAAGCTAAAGATTTCCTTTCAGTGTATTATTACTGCTAGACAAGAACATAGATCACAAACTGTGTAATATAACCAGAAAAGTAATCTTAAAATATTCCTTAATTGTTGTAAAATGTTCTTTCAGGAACACAGTATTGCATGGTGTATCAAATAAAAGTAGAGTATTGTGAAACACTTCATATTTGAATTGCTAGTATCAGATTTCAGTACCTTGTCTCCACCACAAACAATTGCATCTAACAATTACGTGATTTATATGGTTTGTTTAATGAACCATTTCATTTCATTAAAAGAGTCTTACATTGAACATGTCATAGGGTTCTTTCAACCACCTACCTCCTCGGCTGGCAAGGACAGTACCATCATAGGAAAATGTCAAACATGAAGTGTCAGTGCCTGAAGCATGGGCTTGCCTGCAGTGGAACTTTGTATGTACCTGTTCACCAAAGAAACAAAACATTACAAAATAAATCACAATTATGAATCAAATAACAAATGAAACAAACGGGACAAACATTACTTCACAGCATTTTCTGTATTCTGCTGCTATTCCTTACTCTAAACAGATAGCCCTGCATTTTTAGAAGGTACAGTAGTTAAGTATTTCCAACAGACTTTTAAAAATGTTATATTTGTTTCAGAATAAACTTTCATAACAAGAGCTTGAACGCAAAACGTGAACTCTTCATAGGTTTAATTACACCTATTTAAATACCTAGGTAACTATGCTTCTCATTCGCCCTCTTTTCATGAAAGAAAACTAATTCATATATTTGTAAAATTAAGCATTCAAGACTTAAAGGTTTCCAGTGCAACTACATCTCCTTTTCCCCTCTCTAAAATGAGGATTAAAACACAGAGGAGAAGATAGCAGATTAGGGAGCTTGAAGTCCTTTATTAACGAGTGACGAACAAAACAAAATACATGCATATAAGCATATCTTTTCAGAGGGGGGGTTGAACAACATGAAGCAAAATCAGACCTAGAATCCCACCCTGAACAGTAAGAGGACAAAACAGTGAGCAGCTGCTCAGTGATTTCTATCCAAACTATGCATTAAAAGAGATGCAATTCTACAGAATAAAAAAGGAGAATGTGATCATGAACTGCAATCACACTGACTGATTTAAGCTTGCACAGGAATCCTCAGTTATTTAATCTTCTAATTTTTCACTATGCACCTTACTGAAGGCTCTTTTAATGGGCTATTTTGTAAGTAAGAGACACAAACTAGTAAAGTAACTAATGTTGTTTATTCTTAAGAATAGTTGTTCTAAATTTGGTTCAAAAGCTAGAGAATTGGTGTTATGAGAGTAATAATTATGCAAGCTTATTTTGATGTACAGATTTAGTCAATCATTGAGAGAAGTTGCACGAGGCATTCCCTCCACAACTGACTCTTCAACAAACGGGGATTTCAAATACCTACAACACGCTTCTTACAGTACTTGAACACAGAATGCAATGGCCTACACTTAGCCATAGTAATTGTTTCAAAATTACTGTCATTTCCAGCCAATTATGCATACCCTGAAGTCTATGAACAGACTGCAGTTTACAACTGTTTGTCTTTGGTGGGAGTGTTTATTAATACTAAAAATCTTATTTTGTGCATCCAACCGCATGAAATTTTCAAAGTATGTGGGAATGTGTAAAGAAGAAAATGTAAATTGGCTATCAAGAAATAAATTTTCTGTAATATTTGTTAAACATTAACAAGCAATTAAAATGATGTATTTTTTGTCTAAGAAATACCACGGACACTTTCAAAAACATCATAAATGGTTAATATTCACACCTTAAAAATGCCAGAAAGATTACATTACAATATTACACTAATTCAAACAAATCGGAAAAACTTCATTTGGGCTCCACAACACTCCCATCCCTCCAGGCAATGTCACACTGACATACATACATTAAAATACATTTTTTCACTTGGCTGTCCAACTTAGTGTGAGAATGTAGGGTTTTTTCCTTTCATTTCACCCTCAATCTGAAATTCTCTCCTCTTGTTTTGTGTTGGATACAAATCAAAATACAGAAAGAGATCTGGGGTCCAACAAATGCCTTTTCTTTTATGCTTTACAAGTAAAAACCCTAAACGTCTACAGACAGATAGCAATTCATATAACAGCTCAGAATTTGTGTTATTTTCCTATGGTCAAAGATATTGATTTTATTTAGAATTTATTTCCAAATCCATTAATAATACCTAAACTGTGTATTTCACAAATTAAACAACTCATCTTAAACTGCCCCCAGGTTGTGCCAGGATAGGTTGAGACTGTATATTAGGAAAAATTTCTTCACTGAAAGAGTGGTCAAGCATTGGAATAGGCTTCCCAAGGAAGCGGCTGAGTCACCATGCCTGGATGCATTTAAAAGATGTCTCCATATGGCACTTGGGAACATGGTATAGAGGTGGACTCAGCAGAGTTAAGGTTGTATACAAGGTTGTAAACAGTGGGACTCAATACTCTCAAGGGTCTTTTCCAACCAAAATGACTTTTTGACATGCACTATAGAGCTTTCTCAATGAAGTACCTATACTCTGACCAGTCTTTGCCCTTTTTTCAACTGCCCTGTAGAGAAAGGAAAACAGCAACATCTAGATGTCAAAGACTGATATAATTTGCCCCTTAATGACAAAAATTAGAACAAAAGAGCAAATTTCACCCAACTTTATCCAGCTTTGATGCTTTAGGATTTCATGCAAAACCAGACCTGACTGAAAGAGATAGTAAGATTGCATCAGCAATTCTATTTGTCTTTAAAAATAAATTTGCTCAGTTAACCAGTAAAAAGATTGTTTTCCTAACTTTGAGCTCTGCAAGCTTGCCCTCCATATATTATTCTGCAAAGGAATATAACCCTGAATTGTAATACTAAATCAAATATACTAAATCAAATATTCTAAAATGATTGAAGGTTGAAAAGAAGTTTTTACACATACTGGCAAACTTTCATTGCAGTTTTCAAAGAAAATAATGTTTTTGGCCTCTGACCTCTTAATGCTTTTAACAGATGTCTAATCTTGCTAACAAATCATTAGCAAAAAAATTGTTATCAGAACGTTTCTAGCTGGAAAGACATGAAACAACAGAACCAATGTACGCAATTCAAAAATTTGATTCAAGAAGGGAAACAGAGAACTTTGAAACACAAGATAAAGATGTCAAGATAATTAGGGCAAAGTGTATCTACACATCTCCTTCATTACCCTTCTTTTGTTGCAGAGGTGCCCGCTATTATGAAGTAACAGTCATGTGTCATACAGAATTTGACAAGTTCATTAGTCCTTAACATTTTTAAAATTTTAGTTACTTCAGCAAATTCTGCAGCAAACCACTGTCTTCTGCAACTTCTTTAAAGCCTTTCTAACAAACAACTCCAGCAATGTAAGCACTTTCCTCCTAGCTTTGTATTAGCACGTATATTTTTGTTAAGCAATTACAGCTGACCGTACTCGTGTGCAAAATGAGATGACAGGCATAAAACAAGAAGCACAAAAGAGGGGAAGGACACAGTTGCATGTATCCAAAAGACGATAATAACAGATAAATGTCAGCGTTTGCAATATTGCCACAGTCCTCAGAGAGAACAAGAGCCAGAAGGTAAAAGGAAACCAGAGAATGGATTGGGAAGGGGTGGGGTTGGGGGCAAAGGTACATGACTGGAGGAGCATCACCAATTAGTATCTCTTGTACAAAAACCAGTATGGGCTTAAGAGGACCCATACAGGAAGCGAGGATGACAATGGCCACATAAACAGCTTATCACAAAAGAATGACCTACAACAGAGCCATATGGCTACACCTCTGCATCCCACAACTGCCCTCCTGCTCCAAAACACTCAATAAAACTTGTTCTATGAAAAAGACAGACCTACTCAGTTTGTTCACCTCAGAAATCCAAGCCACATCCATGAGAAAAATAACAATATGTTTAACTGATGGAATTTTAGAACTTTCCACATTGTTTCTGGGATACAATATTTCACAGTAAGCCAATGCTTTTCCAAGATTATAATGCTTCTCACATTCTGCACCCCCCCACCCCACTTTTCTTTTAAGAAAACATCAACTGTCCCAGCCAAGATATTCTTCTTCCTTCTTATTCCTAACATCTTCTAGATTTTCTTTTAAAGCAAAGGCAGTAAATTAAGACAGGCTTTGGGGAAAGTGAGACCTACAAAGATGGCTATAACAATCTTCCTCTGTTTTACACATGTATAGCAAAATATTACTTATTTATTAGTACGGACACAGTCACACAACCACAATCGGGATTTATGCTGGTTTCAGACATGAGGCAGAAGGGCAGGACTAGCTCAGCAGAGATGCCTGACAGGCAAGTCCCAGGCTATGTACAGCTACTTGAGTTTCAAATGGGTCTTTTCACCTAAGATACGTACAGTAAAATAAAATTGCTCACACTGACAATATTCAATTGCAAAAGCTGTAATTCTTAACACATATGAAAGCCTTCCGAGATGATGTATTATCATAGGCCAGGCTCAAGGCGATAAAACTACGAGTTACAATGCTGCAAGCAGAAAACAAACAAACAAACAAACCAGAAATCTCCTTTGTAATCACTACTGACCAAAGCTGCCAGGGTCTTTGTTGAAAGTGATCCCATCAGAGACAGACAACATCTCAGAGCTGTGATCACAGCTGACAAGACAGATAGGTTCCCAAGGCATGAGTTACACTCCCCAATGTCTACTTCCCCATCCCCCCTTCAGCCACCTCGACTGAAGCAAGCCTATCTCTTTTGCTCCCAATTATAATCCACAAAAGAAACATAAGTGCACTTTCTGGGTTTAGTGTATCAATTAAAATTGTCAGGTCTACATATGTCAGCTGAATTCAGGAATTTCTCAATGTTTTCCCTGAGCAGGCAGTTGCAGTCTATATCAGATGCTTTCCTGAAGCCTCTGTAAACATGATCCCCAGGCTTTCAATTTATGTGACAGCTCTTCAATACCACTTCCCGTGGTGTAGAAATGGATGCTGTTTCAGTAATGAGCACACTGATGCAAAACAAGATTAACTTGTGAAATCTGAGGTTTTAATGTTTACATGATTACACTCTTACATGATTCCCTCTGTAACTTTCTAGCTCAGTGACATCTACACATATAATTAGCAGACCTGAAACACTCCTCCTTTTCTCTCAATGCTAATTAATCAATTTTGAATACAGCAGCCTAGCCTTACTTGCCACAGCCAAGATATCTGACTCACAATTGTATTTAACTGTCCTGTGCACCCATTATATTCTCATCTGTTGCAACTAAGGTCTTTTTTCTGGGTGACAAGTCTTCAGGATTTCTTTCTCTCTCACACTCAGCAGTGGTTCAACACCTTTAATCTCCCACAGGTATTCCACTGAGAAGCTTACCTAGTTATTTGAAATTACTGAACCCGTAAAAGACTTCGCTCTTTTTTTTTTCACCCAAATATTCTGTGGTTCTTCTAGAGCAACCACATTGCAATGAAAAACCTATGTAACTGGGATTTATAACTATTTTTTAAATTTATGGAATCTTCAGTGAATCATGCATTATATTATGCAATTGTGAATGAAAATAAAAACACAAGTGTGGAATACTTAGTCAGAAAATGCTTGGAAATTATGGAAAAAAGCAGTCTAAGAAAAAAACTCATACGGTGGTGTAGCCAGTAGAGGCGAAAAATTATTTAGTGTTTTGTTAATTAAAACTTATGCAAAAACTTTATTTCCATTAAAAAAAAAATCAGAAACATTCATGCAGAAGGCAACAAGGAAAGCCACCTGATACATTTGACCATACATGGATTTAGGCAAAACAAGGAAGCAAGCAGGCTGGCGTCTCTTAGAGATGTCTCTGATCCACTGTAGAGTGATGAGAAAGTCCTTCCTATCTGTCCATGCTTCCTTCACCAGGAAGAACATTCAATTTCTAAGAATATTGCTGACCACAGAAACAATTTCTTCTTGTTTAAGCTTATTCATCAAGAAATATTCCAGGAAACCATTTTAGAAAGATGGCTTCTTAACTGCATTGCTAAATATTTGCCTAAAGGTTTGAAAATGAAACCCCAGCCGAATGTTTGGCTGCATGGTCAAACATTGCATTTGAGAAAATAACCTATCTTGGCCACAGAAATGATAAATATTACTAATAAAAATAGCTTTTGGAAACTATTCAGTTGGCTTTCTTTGGGGATTTTTACGCTGCATGAGAAAAACACACAAGGATGTAAAAGAAACTTTCTTCGTATCTTTTCATAACTTATCTAACCCATCTCATCCTAGCAAATTTACATTTTTCCTCCTTTGTACTATCATAAATATGACTTTTAGGTAAACTCAAAAAAAAGCCCACTCCTCCTTTTGCCTCTCTTGAAATTAAATTAATCATTCTTAGACTTGCCCAGCTGTTGAAGGTTTCCTTGCCTTCCAGAAAACAATCAAATGTGATCAATGCTATTCTGCAAAAATCTTATTAAAGATTCAGCTAAGGTACACTAAGAACTCCACTGAAAGTCCACAGATTTCTTCAAACTCATCTATGCCAACAGTGGATGTTTCATATCATTTAAAAGTAGCTTTTGGCCTAATGGCAATAAACAAAAACATAAAAAGGAATATATAAAGAAGCTACTAAGTTGTCCTCAAAAAGCAATTATGACAGACTTATTCTTAGCTTATTCCCTAATATTCAATATAATTTCTCACATTGTTTCAGTGTCCCCAAAGCTTAAACCTCTAAAAATAGAGGCACAGTGTAAATAGAGTGAAATATGACTGAAAATACACAAAAATCTACATGAAGTTAACATTCTAGTTCAATAATTCTTGAGCCAAAAATAGTGTAGTTTGCAGTGAGTTTTCAAAGATGGTTGCATAATATATCTATTTGCTTGCTAGAAATAGTAGCTAGCACATGTATATTCTAAGAAGATGGGTCTATTTCTCTAAGGAATGAAAGTATTTTCATTAAACTTCTACATTCTTTTATTTTTTCCTGATAAAAATGCACTGTAAATCATTGTGCCATATTATCTCTGCATATTATTTAAAAATATATAATTTTCGAAAAACTGTGGCTTTGCTTTTATTCATTCAGATGGAACAATGAAGATGGAAGAATGCCTCAGTTAAAAGAGTAAGTGATATTGTTCCTCATGGACGTCGGTAATAAAATAAGCATTCTCAAGTAAACTTCATTTTCTTTTCAAGCAATATTCTTATCTCAATTCCATGGTTCCTTCTTTGATGTTTCTTTTTTCTCCCAACAGTTTCATGTATCGGACTAGCTAAATAAGCAAACAAATAAAACCCCCACACAACTGCAAGCAAAAAACTGGTGAAACAGGAAAAAAATTCAAAAGTTGTTTATAGTGGTTTACACTAACAGAACAGAGTGTTCCAAGTTAGCTTTCAGAGCAGCAATCAAGTACCTAACCATTAGATAGAGTGAAAAAGCTTGTAATACCTTTTAGAGAAAAAGTTGCTTGCTATTCTACAGTGCAATTTCTGATAAAATTTCAAACATGGGTCACTTTTAAAATTAGCTTTCTTTTTCAACAGACATTAAAACAAATTACTATTTTAAGTATGAGAGAAAATTTTTTTTGTTTGCAATTAATATCCTTGAATCAATTAATCCCTTCTCTCTCATGTAATATACATAATAAGATGATTATTAAAGGTATGGAAATATAAAAATATCTGAATTGATATCCAAGAGTCCTCCAAACAGGCTGCAGTATTTCCATGAAAATTTGTCTCTGACAATTGAGAGTTGTCACAGAATTTTTTATTCTGCAACTAGCCTTCTCTACCATTAATGTTTGCTATCTGCTTCAAACTCCTCTTTCCTCTTCTTTTTCTATTGCCATGATGTAGTACCTCTTTCTGCTGCAATTCTCTTTGACCACTAGCATCCTTAGAATTCTTTTCCATCCAACAAAAAGATTCCTTTCATTTTCTCATTCTAGCCTCCTAGTTTCACTTCAGCACAATACTTCACACTTATGCCCAGCAACTTCATATTTCTCCTCCACCAGTATGGATATCCTCACAGCACAGGGAGATACAAACTTCACAAGCAGCAATTAATGTATCTCAAAACCTTATCTGCATTACTCACTTTTCCCCAAATAGCTCCATGTTCCTCTCTCTCTCTCTCTCTCTCGCCTTTTCATCCTATATTGCCTTTTCCTCCACCCTCATTCGTTGTCAATCTCACTTTATTCCATTTGAGAATGCTACTTAAATTGCCTCCTGAGTCTCAGGATTATCCCTGACAAATCCAACATGGGATGCTACTCTACTCCACCCTTACTGTCACCAGCCTTGGGGGAAAAGTGTCTATTTCTGTTCCCCTTCTTCACTGTTTTATGAAGTCCAGTATCTCCTGCACACCATCTACATGTTGGCTCCCTTCTTCACTATTCCCTCTGGTACATGATTACCTTTCAGTTTCTCTGGCTATTCACTGCTACTCAAACTCCTTGGTCACTGAACTTCTCACTCTACAGGGTATTTTTACATAAATTATTCACAACCACGCCTCCCAATACTTTCATGCCATTAACTGCCTTCCAAAAAAAGGTACATCATTGACTCTCTGCAGAACATCTTAGTTCACCTTGACATCACTCTGTGAATGTTTAGCTGCCAATACAAATTCAGCATGATGAAAGCTGTTCCTGATTTTCTTACATGGATACCATATCTTCTCAATTTCCCTGGAAGATCTTACCTCCTTTAACCATTCATCATAAAAAAAATGTTGTTATATGCATCCCAATGCCCTTTCATCTCCCTTCTGTCACACATTGTAAAACATACTGTAATAAATCCAACCAATAACCCACTGCCAGTATCATTACTTTAATGTGTTTTCCCTCTTTGTTTCCTTGATAATGGAAACCCTCCTTTACTTTTAAGGGTCCATTCTTGCCTCACTTTGTCTTTTTTAACAGCTGTATTTCCCAAGTGAACTAAATACACTATCAATTACAACAATTACAGATCATTCATCTAATCTGCAAGCACATCTGTGTTTTTCTCACAAATAAAAAAAAAAACAAAATGAAACCAAAGAAAACCATCACTCCTTTTTCTGCAACACACGTGGAAATACAGTAAATTATCAGATAAAAAATTATCAAAAAAGTGGGAGTGGGAGGCAAATAGTAACTGAGTTTGCGCATTGCCTTGTTTTTGTTTGCTGGTGTAAACCTCTTACCAATTTGACACTGAAGGATTTATTTTCTGACATAGCCACCTTTAGTTAGGAAGGAAGTCAAAACTGAAGTTTGTTTTACACGTACAGACAGACAGTACCACACATTATTGCACCCTACCTTGCCCCCCCCACCTCAATCCAACAGCCAAGAAACCACACTGACCTGTCTGGAATACAGAAAACACTCCTACACCTCTGCCAACTCCTACCCAGTTTGGCAACACACTTCAACACATTAAATATTGAAATCAAGCAGGCATTTTCACATTTGTGGCAAGTAACAAGCCAATGGTTTGCAATGCAATGCTTACTGCTGACTGCAGCAGGTGTCCCTACTTCTGAAAAATCACTCAGGCTTTTCAAGGCATTGAATATATGCTAGTCCTCCTGTTGCAAGCGCAGGGATGCACTACCTGTCCTCCTGCTCTTGTGAGCCCTGGTGAAACAGCATCTATAAAGGTCCACACATTATACTCTGATGGCCTCAACAGGATGAAGTTTGTTTACAGACCTCGGACTCGCCAGGTGAGACCACAGCACTGCATAATGGTGAGGACAAAAAGCAGGCTAGTGAGCCAGGATGCAGTGCCATTTATATTCTAATAGCAGAGAACATGTTGATCACAGCAGCTATATTCATAAGGAGCTCCTAGTGTCCATAAAAACAACACAGAATCCATAATTATCCAATGAATTACAGTTTTTAGAGCGACTCTCTCTTTGTATATAAATTAGCATAGTACTTTATAATTTGGCCATCCTATCCCAACCTTCACAAAATGTACTAAATATAAAATTTAGTGGTCATTATGGGTGACTGCTTTGTGCACAAAATATTCACAAGCTAAATCTCAAAGTGATACATATACACAGTGCAGAAAGAAATAGTAACCGTAAAGGAATTTCTTTACAACTCTACATACCACCTAATCTAAATGAAAATTATCTAATCATAATCTAATATGAAAATATGTTGAAATAGCTAAGAATATGTTGTTTAAATTACTGCTTAAAATGATTATACACATTCAGAAAGTCTACTGAACCACAATGTCATTATAAGTCTCTGGACATACTTAGACACATTGCTATGTATTTACATACAATGTGTGAAACACATAGGTAGTCATATCCAACTCCAAGTCTAGTTCTCTATCTCATGAGAAATTTAGAACTTGGTTTAAGGAAAGCAGCTGTTTCATGGATGTATCTGATTTCACTCTGTGTAGTATCACTGCAGTCATACATTAAATAAAACACAGCTGGACAATGCTCCACCTATTTCACCACCCTCTCTGCTAACTGTTCAGCACTAACATCTGTTGAAAACAAACTTTAGGACATAGGGAGATCATGAAAAAAAACCCTTTATTTTAAAATATTTTGCACTGGAAGAAGTTTTGCTTACTTACGAAGAAAGCCTCACATATATTCAATCAGGTTTTAATTATGAGATGTATACCTAGAGTTGCAAGAAACCTGTTCACTGAAGCTGTCGTACAAAAAACGTATTATTACAAATACTTTTAATTTCATATGATTGGTCTAGTTCTGTACCTGCTGCCAAGATACATTTTAACTGTGCAGTTTATCTTCTCATTGATAATAATGGACACAAAAATAACTTGTTTGGCTTATAATCTTTTTATGAATTTTCTAGAAATGCCATTCAAATATTTTCAGTTAAAATTAACAAGACTTACATTCTTCAGGAATTGAGCATGGTCTCTAGTGTATTATGGCCAATTATTTAAACTGTATCCCTAGAGAAGTGCACCTTTTAATGGATGCAACCATGAATCAATTGTTCTCTCTGTGGAAAAAAGGTTGTTCTTGATCAAACTTCCTGAGTTAAATGTATGTAACCTATGCCTATACATAACTATAACTTATCGCCCGAAAACCTGTATGTTCCACAGCTCAGAAGCCATTTCCTACCTTTTTTTGCTTTTAACTCACTTGTTCAAGCTGTAACAGCTTTCCTTTTGTTAAGTATTTTAAAATGTGGGAGTCTCTGGTTTCTCTAATAAAATAAACTTAATGACCAAGAGTTGTACAGAAATGCACTTTTCATTGATTTTAGGAAATTCAGAGCATAATCCTGCTGTTCATCTCACATGCTTCAAGAAATAGTGACCTACTATGAAGCACAATGAGATACATTTGGAGGCAAAACTAATTTCCTAATATACACATCAAGCACAACAGTCTTTTCATAATTTACAAACCCTATCAGACTCTAGACCCCTGAAGTGTTCAGCTTGCTTGAGCCATGCATACACTATAGGATCTCAAAGCCATTTCTCTGATAAGCCAAACCACCTGGAGCTCACTTCTTGTTAGGTCAGAATCCACTTTTTGCCTCTGCAAAAAAAGAAAATTTTCTCTAAAGTAACAAAGCTAGCTCAAGAAGGCTCTTTTATTTTTTTCCATTATTTTTCATTATTTCTAGTTCCGTAACATTATTCATGTTGTATTAATACTGATAGCACTACAATATCAATAGAGCAAATCATGTTGATATAATGCCTACTGTTCTCAAACTGTAATTTTGAAATTATTTCTGTAAGTCCTACTTTTAGTTTTCCAAATAATAAACCAAAGATAGGTATATAAACCTTGTGGGATAAGTCTTTTTCCTTAACCATACGTGAATCCAAAGTGAAATCCTTTAACCTATTTTCATTGGGGTGTGACAGACTTCAAGATTTAGAATCGCCTTTCATCACTATATTAGATAGTGCAAACATTTAGATAGTTCTTAACTATAAACTGTTTATTACATAAGAGAGAAATGCACTTAGAAATACAGCAGGGCACATTTTATCTCAGCATATGATTGTCAGATTCTTTACTGTGGCTTGCTTCAGGGTAGAGATAGTGATGTACTGGCTAACCCAGACGTATACAAAAAGGAATAATATATGAATCTGTTAATATTTGCTGCTGGCAAGCTTGTGTGTGATTTCCAGTTTCTGGAACAGAGGTCTGGCACATATACATATAGAATGAAAGCGTGGAATATTATGGATATGGAAAACTTACCTTAAGTTTGAAAGGGGAATATAGTATATTTGGATATCCTTCATCTAGTATTTACACAAGAAATTTCCAGATGTAGCCAGACTGCCCTCTTCAAAGCATGAAGCATGTTACATACTTTGGGAAAATTGGAAGATTTCCCTGCTGTTTAGCTGTAGTAGTGATATTCAGCAAATTTAAGAACAGTCACTGTAAACTGTTCCTATTAAATATTGACATTTCACTGGAGTATTTTTAATGCTGTGGAGATATCAATATAAACATTAAATTCTACACATGAAAAAATCATCCAAGTAGACAAGTGAATATTCTTTGCTGAAAAAAGATGAATCAAACCTGGCTGGTGTGAAAAAAGCGTCATTCTCTAATGCTGTGATGGACAAGATGCCAAAGGCACACAATGAACTGCTAGAAACTGCATCTAAAAAGGCATATGTATAATAAAGTTTTCTAGTGGACAGACATAAGACATTTCAGGAATTAATTACTGACAGCCATATATTTTACATGTCAGCACATGCAAAATGAATCCTGAAACTGTGCAAAGATTCAACAACCTCATCTTCCTAACACATGCGGATAAATCCCCTCAAATGACCTTCCAATCAATGGGAAAGTATTTACAGCAAGTCTCAGATCTTACTACCAGTTTTCATTACTCTGTCTTGGCAGCATCAGCTGTAAAATCCATCAGGAACAGCAAAATAAAGTTTGCAAAATAAATTTCCAAGTAAGATCTGGACTTGGATTCCCATTTAAAAAAAAATGTTTTTCCACGTAATAATTTTTCATTATCTAAATCCGTGTCCTTAGTCGTACAGTATTATTTCAAAATGGCTCTAGTACTTGTGAAACCTTTTGTCTCTAAAAACTCTACCTTAAAACTTCCAACAGCACACACAAAACTAAAGCTTACAGAAACCCTTCCAAAGCAAACCATCACTAAATATAGAAATGTATTTATCTTACGTCTATAAATCATGCAATTATTTGGAAAATACTTTTAACATGACTATTTGTAATTAAAATCTACAGAGCTTAGATCTGTTTAAATTCAGGGCATACTGCGACGTTCCATATTTCTTCCCCTTATATTTTGAGGATAGGGTGGCTTAAGGGCATGTGGAAAACACGTTATTGGGATTACCACTTGATCACACCACTTTTGGGAATATTCATGTGTGCAGTGCATTATTATAGTGTTGAATTTCAGTATTATTGTGAATTTTAAGTTCTGCAAGACCACTCTGAGCTTTAGCTAACTAATTTAAACAGATCAAAATACATAAATTATCCTAGCAACTTAAATCAGAGTAAGGTTTTAAAACCAGGAGAAAAGAAAATGCTAGCAAAGCAGTAATTCAGCAATACTGTGTCAAATGCTTACTTTTGAACTGAAGAATGGAGTTAAACCTATGGCTAAGTCTTCTATGAAACAAGTAAAAAAATAGAGGTTAATCATACACTATAAAAGTATTTCCATGAGCACTGAATCAATTTACTTAAAGAGAATTATGCTGAAAATTACAAAACATTGTGTCTTTCATGTTCAGATTTACACTATATAAAAAATAAACCTATTACAGATGTAAAAGACAAACTTATTACAGAGGGATTTGTCAAAACTAATTCTTTACTACTTACAATGCAGCCAGTACATAGGTTATAGCTTAAAAACACAACTCAAAGTTTATAGCCAAATTTAACATATCTAGAAAAAAAAAAAAAAAACAGAAAAGATTTTGAGTGTACAAGCTGCTTTCTCGAAGGCATTTAAGACATGACCACTTCTCTTACAAACTCTGCCTCCCCAACATCTTTATTAATATTTTTGTATCACAGCTGCAATGATATACCATAAAATAGGCAATGTGTGAAACTGTGCAACATTATTCAGCCTGGCATACACAGAAAAGTTGTTTATGCAGTCCTGTGCTAAGCACACCCAGGAAAAGACAGACGAAAAAAATTGCATAACAGATAGACTCATCAGGTGGTTCCAAAGATTAAGAAAGGTAAACTAAGAAGTCTAACTTTTTTACCCCAAAAAGCCTAATTGTAACTTATGAAAAACATCTCAATCTTTCCTGCTTATTGTGGAAAATGAGGGGAGACTTTCTGTTCACTGAAGAGATTTCAACTTTAACTCACAATATGCTTCAAAAATTATTTCAGTCTTTCCCTATCTCTACGAATGAGATGCTCCCATCCTTGGACAGGAAAATCAGGCACACAAAGGTTTACTGATGGCAAGACACTCTGCATTCTTGATACTAAAGACTGACTCCGTGGATCAGTTTGTTCAGAAATATGTACTACCACGGGCTTGCAAAAAGCTGTGAATGGGCAAGCACAGGCAAGATGAGGAATTTGAACTTACTTGACCTACATACTTGACTAGGTAAACCTAGTGGTTTTACTGCATTGCCCTGTGAACCAAGAATTTTCGAGGTCCTGTCTTATTTTGACCACTAATGCTCTTCAACTCTCCATATTTGCCAGACACTTTTCTCCACATCTCAGAACGTTTAAATTGAGAAATGTTCTAATATGTTGTGTTATGATTGACTATTTCACACTGTTGTTTCCACTATTCATTCAAACTTTGAAGGAAGTTATTTTTTATGTCCTTTGAAGCTGTTATTTTAAGCCAAGTTGACAGTGTTCATAATATTTCAAATACGCTGACAGATCGTTCTGCTAATGTGCACTGTAAATGCACATGTACATGAACCTTAAAGAAAAAACATGCACCGACAAAATAACATATGTGAGAAAATAACACAGATTTATGACAATACACAAAAATCCTCTGAGGCAGGTGATTATAATGGATCATGATCGTGCTGAGGAAGTTTGGAAAAAGGCAAGGCAGAGCCGGGATGCATTTGGCTAACTTCAGCATTAGCAAGTTACCAATGTCAGTGTCATGAATTAAGAAAAAATCTTCCTCCGAAAGTTCCAAAAGTGTTTTTACTCTCACTGCATACAGCTGGGAAATTTGGAATCATACCAAAAAAGAGTGAAAGTAAAAAACTGAATGAAACATTCACGGTGTTCATTACTAGTCAGAAGTGAATTGATCACACACCAAAATCACTCCCTAAGCCAAGCAACATAATTTAAAAAAAGAAGAAGAAAAAAGAAGAAAAAAAAAGGAGCAGATTCTGAGACAGTTCAAAAGTGCCTTGAAAAAAAAATAAAGAACTAACTGATTAAGATAACTTAAAACAAACAGCTACTTCGACTTCAGCAGGATGGATAAAATATGACATAGAGAAGATCTTGTCTTCCTCTAAATTAAAAATCAAAAATCATTTAATCACACCATTCTAGACCAAGTTCTACACTGTGGAGCAGTATACAACACAGGTGATGTGCCTGTGGTGATGGGGATGTGTTGGATCTCAGGAATCTGGAGTTTTTGAGCTTTCTGTGCTTCCAGGCACAGGCCCCCTGAAAAACACTGCTCTGGACCTCGGAGAAGGCTTGTAAATATAAATAATGAGTTAGAAATCACAAATGTATAGTGGGTTAGATGTGTGTATTTTCACCGGGTGATGGGTTTTAAATTTTANATTGGGATGCCACTGCACAACAGGTTCATTTTTAATTTCTTCGCCCTTTGATTGACACATCACTATGATTCCTATAGACAGGTATAACAAGTAAAGTGTGAAGCAGAGAATAAAAGAACCCACACCAGCAGTCAGAAACTATGATTACAGTGGCAAAGGAGACTTGTGGGGTAGCTTCTGTCTTGCAAAGTAGTACAGTGATGGCATCCCACCAACACTGCCCCATTGTGCCTGCTTCTAATGAGCGCCCCTTTTGCTCTTGGAAAGGGCATCATCACCTCTTTCCTATTGGGGTATTCATTTCTGGCCTTGGAACTGCTGCTTCATATTGTAATAGGACAAGAGGCAAAGAGCAGGAATTGATGCACAAGAAGTTCCACCTGAACATAAGGAGGAACTTCTTTATTGTACAGTGACTGAGCCCTGGAACAGGTTGCCCAGGGAGGTTATGGAGTCTCCCTCACCTGAGGTTTCCAAGAATGATATGGACACAATCCTGTGCCATGTGCTCTGAGATGACCCTGCTTGAGCAGGGAGGTTGGACCAGAATGACCCAACCCAGTGTGGACTCTTACAGCCTGACCCATTCTGTGATTAGTTTATGAGCCTTTTGCTGTGGGGAAGCAGGGATTTTACATTTTCACTGAAGAAAACAGAAGCCTCCCCCTACAGCAGGCACTGTGTTTGACAGTAGTTTGTACTCAACTCAAAAACAAATGCATCTAAAAATCTTCACAGACAACCAGGATAACAGGCACTATGGGTGTGTATCTAGTGTGAGCCATAATATCTGGATGGACATGTTCATGGATGTCATTTGTGCTGTTTGTATCATATGCAGAAACAGTGGTTTGGGCACTCAGGAATAGCATTAAACTGTCATTTACATTCTTGCACAAAGGCAAAATCAAATTCAGACAGTCACAACAGGCCTTTATTGGGTCACCCCTGTCATGACTGTACAGTCAAATAAGCAACAGTCAATTTTAAGCACTTTCCTGAATCTCTCCTTCCAGATGCATATGGATCGAGCACATAGCATAAATAATGATGCCAAAATCATTCTGAACTGATCAAGGATAAGAAAATATGGCAATTATTTTCTGTTTTCAAATACTAGTGACTTTTGCTACTGACTCAATAGAGCTTTGTCAAGATAAACACAAATGCTCTCTTAATTTTGATTTCAAGGCCAGTTGTGCTCTAGCACAGCAAAATCTGTATATATGTACGGTTCTACGCTTGTTTTAACAGAACCAAATGGTATTTGCTGGGTGGGAATTACAGCTTTGTGTTCAAAAATCAGAAGTTAATATTTTTACTATATATTTCTTCAAGAAGTCTAACCCTCACACCTCGATCCTCCACAGCTTTATCCATTTTTCTGTGTCCCATGCAGTTTGTACCCAAAGAACCGCATCAATTTGTAATAACTTAGCATTTTCTTGTTTGCCGTTGCAAGCATCTCTGTATCCTGTCAGGCCAGTGCATGCTTTCACCATTCTACTGCAGGAGTCAGTGTCATCCTCTTCTTTCTAACTGTTACACTGAAACACATGTTCCATTTGAAATGTTTTTCTTATCCCTTTTCCATCCCCAAATATAAGATGATGGTTTTTTCTAATTGTTTAATCAACATGCCTTTTTAAATAGTTGATTCTAACTATACACAGGGATCTCCAGAGGACACCAGCAGTCTTAGCTAAGAATACCACTAAAACTACAATTTACCTGCTCCTTCACCCAAAAATCTTGCACACTTCTTAATGAAACCAACGAAAGCAAAGACAAAAATTCTTTAGACATTAAAAATACAAACCCAAGAACACCACCAACTTAATTTCTATTAGAAAATCACTTTAGTCTTGCCTTGTTATACAGGGGTCACCCACTGGGAATTGCACAAGACACACAGGATATATCTTTAAATTACTCATAATCACCTTAAACTGCCCTCAATCAGCATTGCAATATGTCATCGTACAGACACAGAAAAGTTCAAAAGGAAAAGGACATGAAAAAGCAGACTACCAAGAGCACTATTGTTAAAACTACACCAGAAAGCTTAATATTTCAATACTGTATATGTTAAAATAAACAACATACACAGGTGATGAAAGCCAGTCTCTGAAAAATTTATTATTCTGTTAGAACAAGTTTACACTTAGGACGAATTCTCAAGCTTCATGCCATTAGGAAGTTTTACTAGGTTTATAGTGGAAATAAAAACAGAAATAAAAATAGATTGCAATCCCAAAATACAGGCTGTACTTTGAGTATG
This sequence comes from Rhabdornis inornatus, assembly GCA_013397075.1. NCBI lineage: Eukaryota > Metazoa > Chordata > Aves > Passeriformes > Rhabdornithidae > Rhabdornis > Rhabdornis inornatus. The sequence goes on from VWZS01004208.1 coordinate 158,733, forward strand.
ATCCACAGGCTTTCTTTTCCTTTTAAATCTATACATTTCCTCCTGCTTTCAGTAATCAAATCCTTTTAAATCTTTGTAAAAGGCTGCCCAGATTGTCTGTTTTCCTTTCAAAAATCAAATATCTTGAAATATGAAGTTGAACAGACTAATGCAACCTGTACTAGCTCAGTTTTACTTACACAAAGCCATCCTACTGGAATTGTACAGCTTTGAGAGATTTATGACACCAGTTTCTTGATCCTGTTCTTCTTGCCTCATTTCCTCTATATCCTCATTTTGGCTTTTAAAAAAATTGACCCTATTTCCATTTTCTCCTCCAATGCATGCCATTGGTACTTATCCCACTGAATCTTCTTTGCATAATATGGGCATAAAGAGAGGATATGGATGATTTATCAGGCTGATTATTTTCAAAGCAGTAAAGCTTAGCCTCATGAATTTGCACTTGACATTGCAAAATTAAACTCTTGGAACTGGACTGGTTTGTAAGCTATACTACACAAAGCAAAAGTGAGCACTGAATGCTCTAAGCTTCATAACTACTGGAAATTGATTATTTAGTTCAACGAACAGAAATATTTCCTAATTTTGGTAAATTTGAAATAGTTTCCATTCTGACTCCTTCTGACTGCAATGCATTTACATAAATGGTTCAAATTTGCCTCACTGTTAATTTTTACACATTAGACAATACAACAACATTCGCCATTTAATGCGCAGCATTGGCCATATCATCACCCACTTAGATATTATTCATCTCTACCTATTATATAGATTAATGACTGATTTTAGTATCAAGTTTTAAGAGTTAGTCCTCAAAATATTCAACACCTCAAATAAATTATATAACAACAAGAAATTACAGCTTTTCACACAAGCATTCCATCTTAAATGAGTAATAAACTAGATACAAACACTAGATAATAATCTAGATACAGATAATCTACATACCATATGTGGTCCATTTATTTTTTTGTAAATGCAGATTACCAAGAGTTTTCCAAGCATTTTGAACTTAGTAGCAGCAGACTTAATGATCAGTTGTGGAAAAGCAGAAGAAATATTAAGTCATGCCTATGAGTTATTTGATTTTCAGGGCAGAGGGGAGAGGAGGGGAAATAAATAAAAATATAAAAGTACCAAAATTGATTTTATGTGTTTCAATATTCATACTGAAAATAACAGAAGCATATATTGCTATCAAATACTGAACTTACAGTCATATTCCTATCCCAGATCTGGATGGAGCCATCCTGACAGCCAGCTGCAATAAGTTTCCCATCTCTGCTGTATGTGCAAGTTGTAGGAATCACCCGTTTACCTTGAACTGATCGTGGCTTAAATACACTTTTGTGCTTTTTTTCATTGTTAACATCCCAAGTCCTCACAGTTCTGAAAAAAGAGTTTAAATAAACAGTTATTTTAGATAACATTAATATATATAAAATAATTCTTCTTGTGATAAAACCAAACACCTTTTCCAGCACAGATGGCATATAATATTGTTCAAATTAAGTTGTAATGGCAAAATAGCATTTCAGATATGGGGACAACTTTTCAAATAAGAAACTAAAATTCACTAAAATTCTAAAATTCACTAAAATTTACTAAATGTTCACTAAAATGCATCTGAAGTTTAAAAAAAATCAAAACCAAACAAAACAACCCCTAACCAAAACACCTTTTCCCAAAATTCTCAGGTAAATACATAAATTATTTAGAATTTGGAAGATAACAAAAAGTTAATACACAAGTACTACATAATCTCCACTGCCACTGGAAATCAAGAAGAAAGTATTCAGTCCTCTTCAAAGAATAAATACTTCAGGAAATAGGCATGAATGCTTATATAAATTTGTAACTTAAACAGATTTCTTAACTATTTGGACATAACAAAATCTGAATATTTTGCTTTTAACTGGCCGGTTATTCTTCACACTTCATTTTTACAAGGCATTTTAAACATTAATTGTAATATTATCGTAGTTCTCTTCCACTCGTCCTGAAGGTGTTAGAGTTCTATTATAAAAATGTTCTCCAAATATTTTAGAAAGACTCATTTATGTAACTCTTTTTCAAGTTGAGTTTTTCCCACATTATTAGCAAAACAAATACATCCTTTCTCTTTTTAATGGAAAAAGAGTATCTGCCTGGATACTCTTCACTGCTCCTTAGATACAGAAAAACATCCAAAAGAGAAAGAACTAAAACACTAGAATACAGGTGGACCCTTTAAACTGTCTTAGATACAAATGTTTTCTGTCCATTTAATATGTTGAGGTCTTTCCATATAAAAATTCAAAACTCTTCTGGCATCTAATGCAGAGAAGAGTTTCAGAATTTGGCAAAGGAAGGAAGATCATTCATTAAGAAAGAAAAAGTCTCAAGGTTCTCAAGACAACCCCATTTGTTTAGACTATACAAACATTGCCTGTGATCCAACAGCACATAATTCACCGGTCTCTAGCAAAGCAAATACAACTTTAACAGAGGCTGCCATTTCTCCAGAATGAGACAAGATACCACAGCACAACACTAGGAACTTCCATCAGAGCTACAAGACCAGACAGGCCATAGAGCTGACATATAAATAATTCTAGAATAAAACAGACATGAAAATGAGCTGGAAATACCTCAGAGAGGTTACAAGTAATTGCACGTTTAATGACAGTAATGAGAAATCAGTAACTGTAAGTTAGAATGAATAGGTAGAATTAATTTCCAGTTGTCCATAATGAAGTCAAGGTTAGTTTCATTTTTAAAAGTCTTCAAGTCTCCTAACTGTAAGGTATCACTTCATTGCTCTATTTGGAGCTCTAGCATTCAGGTGTTCTGATGATTAGTTTGGGTTTGAGGTTTTGGTGGGTTTGTTGTTTGGTAGTTTTAACTATAATTTTTATTTTAAATGAAGCACTATATTACAATTATGATTAGGTTGATTAGTAGATCTTCAGAAGTTGCTACCATCTTCAACCATTATATGATTCTGAGATTCCCTTTTTCATCTAATTGTGCTGACAATAACCACCTCAGTCTCCTGCCTTCCACTTACACTTTCTCCCAGTGATATTTCCTCAAAACTTGAGTCTTTTTTCCATTCCCCTTCCTTTATAACACTCAATCCTTCCAAAATCTCATCTGAATGTCCAGCACCTTCAGCTTCTCTTCTTCCTTCAGTGGTGACCATCTCCTACTGAAAAGCTCTGTTCTCTCTTACAGTGCAAGCTCCCAAGGACTGCCTTGGCACACCCCTGCTCAGGTACCAGGTGCACCTGGTAACACAGTTACGTGCAGGAACTTCAGAGCCTGCCTTCCCCTTTCATTCCAGATGCCTCAGAAGCATCGCAGATATATTTCAGAAACAATCTCTTCAGAAGCCTTTACCATCCTAATTCTTTATTTCTGCTGGCATAGGATGAATTTTTAAAGCCTTGTTTCCTCTTTTTAGGGCTCAATGTCCTGTCAAAACCTCAAAAATTGGCTACACTAAGAGCATATTCAAACCTTTTCATCATTTGGCCTTTCCACTGTAAAGGAAGAAGAAGCACTTGTATACTCTTATTCCTTATAAAACATATTAAAAGAAGTATGAGCCCTAAATCAGCTGTAATATCATCAGGTCAGTCGAAAAATCCAAGTTCTCTGAACTGCTGCTTCCACTGCAGACAGCTGGCCCTATTCCCACACACACGAGTTACATGCCCTGCCAAAAGTGCCCACGTTGCCTACAGTATATATTTAATATTCCCTTAATGTTTTCTTAATGTCGCCACACTGAGCATGTGTTTGCTGCTGCCTTGCTGATACTAGATCTAATGAAAAAAATTTCAATTAAAAGTAAATATTTTGTAACAAACCACCTATATATCAATTTTTAATTTGTTAGTCACTCCCCAAGAGCCCTTAATTCTTGAGCTAAGACCGAGATCTTTAATGTCTTCTTTCACATAACATATTTTAAGTATTTTTATTCTTTATGGAAATAGGAACTATTTGCTATTTTTATTTTAAAATGGACATCATATTGCAAACATATCTCATAATACTATGTGCAGAACCTCAGCTTAGCATGGTTTCTGACTGAATCACCACCAACCAAAACATCAGGAGTCATTTGTAAACTATGTATGTTTTATATTTTTCCTTCAGACCAGTGAGAGACTACAAGAAGGGATCAGTGAAGGACCTTACGGACATACCTTCACTGGAATGAAAGGAAGTTCAGGACATTGGAAGAATTTCTTCACAGGAAGAGTGATTAGACACTGGAATGGGCTGTCCAGGGAGATTGTAGAGTCACCGTCCTTGGAGGTGTTAAGGAAAGACTGGACATGGCACTCAGTGCCAAGGTCTGGTTGACCACAGTGATGTTGGGTCCCAGGCTGGAATCAATCCCAGAGGCCTTTTCCAACACAACTGATTCTGTGGCTGGACATGCCCTGGCCATGGCACTCACAGCCCAGAGAGCCAAACGTGTCCTGGGCTGCACCCAGAGCCCCGTGGGCAGCAGGGCAGGGAGGGGATTCTGCCCCTCTGCTCTGCTCTGCTGAGACCCACCTGGAGCACTGCATCCAGAGCTGGGGTCCCTGCACAGGAGGGACACGGACCTGCTGGAGTGAGCCCAGAGGAGACAACCAAGAGGATCAGGGGGCTGGAGGACCACTCCTCTGAGGACAGGATGACAGAGTTGGGTTTGCTCTGACAGGAAAAGAGAAGGCTCTAGGGAGACCAAAAGCAATTTCAAGTACTAAAAGGAGGCTTGTAAAAAAAGATGGAAAGTGATTTTTACACGAGCAGACAGTGATAGCACAAGGGGGAACAGTTTAAAGGAGGAGAGATTTTAAGAACAGTATTAGGAATGAATCCTTTACTGTGACAAGATGAGGCACTGGCACAGCTTGCTCAGAGTTGTGGATGCCACATCCCTAGAAATGTTCAAGATCTCAGCAACCTGCTCTAGCAGGTGGCATCCCAGACCTTGCCTGGAAGAGCAGGTTGTTTGGAATTAGATGAACTCTCAAGTCTTTTCCAAACCTAACCGTTCTGTGATACTGTGACTAACATCTAACTCCCCCCATTCTAGCCAGAAGGAAAGGAGGTAAAAAGGAAAAGAAGCATAGAAACCCAAATAATTTAACTTCAGGCAAGACTGTCTTTAAATTGGCAATATGGCAAAAAATAATTTGACTCCAGGTAATACTGTCTTTAAATTGGCAATATGGCAAAAATATATGGACTGCTTCCATATATTCTCTCCCCTTCTGCTACTGACCCTCAGTCAGCATACCATATAACAGTCAACTCAGGGTACATTATGTAATTATGACTCTAGAATATTTTGTACCATTTAATGATTTCCTCTTCCTCAGACATAATGAATAAATAAATAAAATTGCATTACGGAAGTTCTGCTTTCACTTCCTAAGTTCTCTGAGCTCAATCTGTTGTTTGTGTTGAAACAAGTAAAAAATTTTACCCCTGCATCAATCAGATAATTTCTCGGGCACTTATTTTGTTCAAAAAAGCCCTCTTCCTAAGAGTATCTCCTCAGAAGTAAAAAAGTGGGAGATGAAACAATAACACTGTTTTATGCTCTATGTTGCACCACTTAGCAGAAGTACAATATTAATATTTATCTGTTGATAGGCAGAATCAAGGTATTTTTGAACTCCAGTGAAAACAAAAGAAAAAATTTCCTGGATGAGTCTTTTTTTCCACCTGAAAACAATCTATGTTTAATTAAAGTTTGTTATTTAGTAAAAAACTAGACAAAGAAATGTTTTAAAAAATATACTTCTAACATATACTCTTGTTTGCTCATTACATCAAGTTTTAATACACTGAATGATAAGCACTCCGATCAACATTTATGATTTCTCTTTCACAAATTCCTTTTCAATTCAAATATCCATGAAGAAGGCTTCACATGCACATGTTTAAATTTAACTTTTAAAATTATGGATTCCACATCTGCAGAACAGATTCTGCATAAGTGGTTTTGTAAAGTTCTTATACTTGCCAAGAGCAATTCAAAGCAACTTAGAAAAGGAGGGGAATGTTCTTTTGGAAAGGTAATGTGGATATTTTCGTGACCACTGAGAAGTTCAGTGACACATAACAAACAAATAATTTCATTACTGAGGTTCAAGGGGAGGTTTTGGCAGGTTTTTTCCCCAAAAAATGTTTTTTCTCTCTTTTTCCCCTTTTTTCTCATGTTCTTATGATGTTGTTACTAAGTTAAAATTTCTAATAAAATTAATTACTGGCAATGCTGCTGCGTTATACAAATCAATATAGTTATGTAGCTGAATTTCCCAGACGGCAAGCACAAAAATTTTCTGTTATGAGTCAGCTAGACACTGTCCTAATGCAATCTGTCGAAATTCAAGAAGTGAACCAATGCTAACTTCAAAAGCCAGACCCGCCAAATTCCACTAAGCTTTTTCGTCTGTCCTACCTCCTCTGCTTCTACTGGACTGGAAAACTCTATTGCACAATGTTGAATGTTACTGGCTTTTAATATGTTAAGTCTACTCTGAATAATTCAATCTACTCTTATCACTTGAAGTATAAAAGCGAAGTGAAGAGCACATTATTATTAAAAGTACAGATCAGGCTTAATATTGTACATCCAATAACCTAATTATAGTGCTCACCTTTGCAATCTATTATAGTGCATACCTGTGTAATATAAGGTTGCAGAGCTGTAACATACTTTAAAATCATCATACAAATATGGTGGCAATGGAATTGATCATGCCAGTACAAGATGACACAAAGTCATCAGTGATAGAAAACACATTTTTAAAGTGTTAAATTAAGACTCTCTATAAACAAAAAAGCAACTGATCTTACAGTAAGGCTTTTTAAAAATCTGTTTTATAACATAAAATAAACATATGTACATGGAAATGAAACTAAGGAATTTATTAATATGGTGGAAAGTTGCCTAACGCAGAATATGTAAAGAGGTTAGTTAAAAAACAGCTGCAAAATTCTGTTAAGATGTACTTCATGCATATGAAGGTGAAACATTATGTCAGCGAGAAAACTTTCATTATTGTGTTCTTTCTGCTCTCTTTCAGCAGAAATAAGTTACAATCTTCTTCTGTTGAGCATATGGGACCCAAGGAAGGTTGAGTCACCAGCCAAACAATGAAAAAATCTGTACACAAAAACAGGTGGAGAAATCCAAAGAAACCTTCCATACTTGTTCGGCAGAAAAACTTCTAAATAAGCTACCTATTTCCAGCATTTGAACAGAATTAAAATAATTCAAACCAGAATACAAGAAAAGTCACATCCAACACACGTAAAATCATAACTACACAAAAATATGGACACAACTTAATAATTTATGATGATTCTACTTTTCTGACTCTTAAATAAACCCTAGATGTAAAAAGCCAAAGAGAAACATCTAACAGATTAAAAAAAAAAGACCCACAAATGTGATATACAGCAAACGAGCTAAGAAACTATGAAACCATATTTTTCCATATTTTCAAATTAAACTGGTAGCCATTTTTTGACAGAGAAAGTACCATCATTTGTATACACAAAGTACAAAAGTACAAAGTACATCACTTGTATGCACAAGAGCCACTGAATCTTAATTACTGGTGTGGAGTAGATTAAAACCCAGTAACAATGAATGGGAACCACTCCCATTCTCCAGTGTGAAGGAACCAAAAAGCAACCACCTCAAAGTTAAAATGACACATAAGCATGTCAGAGAGAGCATGGAGACTAAGTGTTCTGAATTACTAAGCAAAAATACTGCTGATGGCCAATATATGCAATTTGGGGAAAACTAAATTAGAAAAGGAGAGAGAGAAGAACTGGAAGAATATTAGCTCAATTAACAAATCAGAACCAAAGGAGTGCTGTGCAGCATGCTCATGAGAGGAAAACAGCAGCAGGAAATACTGCTGTAATGCAAGTTATGACATACAATTGCTTCTGACTGAGAACACAGTCCTTCAGACACGAAGGGTTACCCACCAATACGTCTGTGTGACCCTTTAGAGGTTATATTGTAAAGACACAGTAGAATACCTATTGACAGAACCTCTAACTTATGGCATAAAGAGTCTGTTTTTAATGAAATCAAAGATCACAAGCTTTCTGGACTGAGTAATTTTTTTTTTCCCAGATTAAAACACTAGGTCTGGCTAGCGATACAAAAAAGGTACTCTTAAGATGAAAAATTAAGAGTAGAAATACATTTCCTTAGAAACAAGTAAGCAAATAACATAATACAAGTCTTACATTTTTTTTAATCATCAAATCCTGTACATAAAATGGTATCATAATCATATATGGATTGCATATCAGCCATTCCCTTCTACATACCTCTCCAAAGCAATGGAAAATACATCCTTTGGAATTTTGCACTATTTTTTTTTAAGTACTTCATTCAAAACCTGAAGATTCCCTCAAAGTATCTACAGATCAGTTCATCAAAATTACCAACTCCAAATTTCAGTCATCTTTAAAGGTCACAGCAGACATATTTTGCATATCACATTAGCAGAAAAAAGGAGTAACAAAATACTAAACAGTCAAAACCCAATTCTACATTTTAAATATTGACATTTATTTACTATCAACAACAGCTGTTATGTCAAAGCTCAAGTAAGAGCATCAAGTCACACAAACAGAAATATTTTACAATGGACCATAAAAGAAATTCCCAGATTCTGCTCTATACTGTCTTCTCACCTTCATTGTGAATTTCTCACTGAAATCCAAAAGCAAAATTCAGATAAATACCTTGCTATACAGTCTTCAAAGATTCTTAATGCTTTAATTCAAAACAATAAATTTCACCTGGCACCTAAAAGTTTCACAAGGCTTTTTTATTTTTTCTTTCTAAAAATTCTAAGATAACCACAATTTGCTTTAAATGTAACTGCTACCTTGGAAGACAGTATAACATATTAATATACAAATCATATACAAAAAAGGTCAAGATCAAAATGAAAGTAAATTATGGAAATTTTTTAATAAAAATGAAAGAGCAACAATACTACATGTCTGTTCCACTAGCAGCTAATAGTAAGTTCCAGTGCAGTCACTGATGCCCAGTAGAATTTTCCTCACATCCAAACACTCTGAACATAAATAAAACAAAAGGTTTTGTGAGAGAAACTTTAATAACCTCAGAATAAAAAATAAAAAGAGCTATTATGGGAAAGAACACACAAGCAGAAAAAAAGGCTGAGAAGGAATATGCAAGTGAAAAGTAGATCAATTGTGTAAAACTAAAAATAAAAAACTAAGATGACTGCTGGACAGAAAGCAGTACTTGAGGGTATGCAGGCATGCAATACTAGTAAGAATCCTTACGTCTAAGCAAGGAGGATTAATATTCAACATACATGACACATTCAGTGCTGCTTAGAATACAGAAAAATAGAAGACATCTAAAAACATTGATTGCATTCTGAAGACAGGATAATTGTTAGGGGATGAGGTGGGAAATGGGACAAACATCTCCCCCTCCATCCCACCAACAGCTCCAAGAACCTATACACAAGAATAAAATACATCATAGAGCAATTATGCTATTTAAAGGATATATTACTGAGAGAAGACTGCACTTAAATACATTCAAATTCTGTAGAAGATGAATTGGAGGCAAATCACTGAGGCCTTAAAAACAAACAAAACTCCAAAAAGACCATCAAATTTAAAAAAACAGTCTAAAAACCAACACATAAACATGCTCCATAGCTCTGTTTAAAATGCCAAAAGAGTGATACAGAAAAAGGTATCTTCAGCCTAAGGCAATGGTCTCCAAATTAAAGGCATATACTGCACTGAAAACAAAGGCTGCAGGGTTAATAGGTTAATTAAAAAGAATTCATTTAGGGATTCCAGTCTGTGTTGCTGCGATGAGTTCTTTCTCAAAGAATTTTTTCTCAAGTTTAACTCATGGATTCAGTCTGTTTGCCCCCCTTCCAACGCCAATATACAGGCAAAAACTGAACATGACCACCATGCCCAAGTTCTTACAAGCCTTTCTCCCTTAGTATTTCTTTAAATATTCATAGTTCCCTCAAACACTGACTATATTTGATTGCATTAGTGATAAATATTTGGGCAGCTAAACTGCACGAAGAGAAAAAAGTCTTGCTGGTTTTGAACTACTTTTTCAGTGGGACTGACAGCTAATTTGCTTTGTTTCTTGTTGATGATGTCTCCACATACAAATCTGACTGAAGAAAAGGCTGTTCCTCTTTGCATCAACCATTAAGATGGCAATCATGGATGTCTGCAACAAAGTGTATCTTTTCTTCAGTTCAAATCAGCAAGGTAGCTAAAACCAAGTCTCCAGAAAACAGTGCGCTGACTAGGTTAGAATCCTATGTCCTGAAGATATTTTCTTCCAACGACTAATAGATTCAGTGACTTTAATGAAGGATAGTGAGCACTGTAAGGAGTCAATATGCTTTTGACTTAATAATAATTCAAAGTCTTTGTTAATGCTGTGATATTTAAAAAACCTGAGCACTGAGCACTTTACACACAAGAAGTCCTTCATTTACTATTCCAGCAACACCTAACTTCAATATTATTACTTCTGTACAGAACACTAGATAAATTACAGATATTATGTGATTCAGTTCTGAAAGTTGTGACAGTAAAAGTAGATGCAATTTTATGTCATTTTCCAAATGGGGAAAGCAGGCAATGAACTGAGATCTCATCTCCCACTTAGAAAAGATAAAGTGGGATGTAACCAATCTCCCTAGGGGGTACATCTGATTAAGACCAAAGGGGAAGACTTTTGGTAAAGAACATCTTGACAGTTCAAGTTACTGTCACCTGCATGAATTGAAATGACTCAAGAGCAGTCTTGCATGATACTGCAAAAGGAGGAGGGGTTAATCACTAGGAAAACAGGATGCTTTCTAAAGAGCCGATTAGTCATGGCTATAAAATAGCTTAGGCTCACTTAGATCTCAAGTTTTTTTCACTCCATTAAATAACTTAAATTGGAACTAACACGCAGCTGAACTCTTTGTTACACCAGCGAAAAATCAACCGAAATTAAAACAGTCAAGGATTGAACAGCTCTCTGAAGTAACACCTCAGCTGACCCTACACAAATTAGTTTTAACTGTTTTTGCTGTCATCTTAGATCTCACTCAGACACTTTTCTGCAGGTCTATCAGCAATGAACTGCAAAGTAACAAAGGTAAGTAACTAAAGAGAGCAAATTATAAGCTCTAAATGCATTTTGATTTCTGAAGTTACAGAATCTGTTCTAAACAATGCAAAGTTTGACTCAGCTGCATGGATTAACTACGCACTTTGGGCTACAGAAAATTTTAAAAGTGAGTTTTCACTTTATCTTTTTGTATTAAGTACCAATCTTCATACATTGCAGTAATCACATAAAAGCTTATGACCTACTCATAAAGACCAGGACAAACTGCAGCACATAAGGTAATGTAAATTTAGGTATTTGTACTTATATTTTCTGGAAAAGCCACCAAAGTCTAAGACACTTCCCTCATCATAGGAATTCAAAAAGGAAAAGGGCATCTCTTCAGGAAAAAAAATGACAGTTCTTAGCTCCAGAACTACAGATAGTCATGATACAGTCCCACATCTGTCTGGATAACCACAGAAAACATTTTTTCATACATCATCATCATGGTCTGCTCATATCACAATACTTATGCTACTGAGGAAGCCCCTGAATTCTTTTCTTACTTTTATGTAAGGTTAAAAGTTTAAAGCAATAGATTAGTAGACAAAATAGTATTAAATTTTATGATTCTCAAGGATAAACACTAAGAAACTTACACTCCCTTTTAATTATATTCTTCACATGGGGGAAAATTGTGGGGATTTTGCTGTGTTTTAAATGTGTAGAATTAAAAACAGTAAAGGCAGGACATAAATAACTAAGAAAATACCTATAACAATTGGATTTTCCTTCCAAATAAAAAAACAGCAGAGAAGTGACTTGTTTCATAGCTTAATTTGATAAAAAATATCAAATAGCTCTAGAGTTTGGACATGTTACTTGTAGTCCTCTAGTCTTCTGTTTGCCTGAAGCCCTGCAATTTCTGATTGTTCAGAAACTCATCTTTTAGTTCACTACATAGCCTACTGCTACCTGAGCAACCTGATCTGAGTTGGCTTTGCACCAAGCAGGGAATTGAAACAGATGACCTCCAACTGTCCTCTTCAACCTAAATTATTCTGTGACTACAGACAACTCAAAAGGGTACTCTACCATGCATTTAGAACATATGAATATTCCTGGAAAGGACCCACACTTTTTATATCTAAAATTCTATGAACCACGAAATATCTGCTCAAAAGCTAGTAGGAATAGAACTATGTCCAAAATCACAACAAAGATATAAAAACGTCACCAGCATCTCCAACTTTAAAAGTTATTGGGAGACAGAAAAATCTGAGCCAGAGAGAGACTAGAAAATCTGCAGAAGCTCCTGCTCCAACTTACATCCATTGTCCTAAATGCTGTAAAGAATTAGGACAATGTCTCCACTTCCTAACTGCATGCATGAGCTGTTAAAAGTACCCGGTGACATACCACAGCCATCAAATTTTAACTTGCAGTTGAGAGCACTCCTACAGAGGCCAATCAAGCAGCAGAAAAATTCTCAATTTTTTTTTTTGTTTTTCCCCAGCTAGAATTCATGGGTGCTTCCTCAATAATTCAGCTATTCTTTAAGTAAGTGCAAATGCCCAGCTCTACCCTTTCTTTTTACCTAGAGCATCAGCAAAATTTTTAAGTCTTACTTTCCTAGAATCACAGACCAGAATCACAGAGTATCTTGGATTGGAAGGGACCCATCACAATCATTGTTCCTTGCAGATGTACATAAAACTAAAGCACTTGACTGAAAGCCTCAGTTAGATGGCCCTTGAACACTGCCAGGCTTGATGGTGGGACCAATTCCCTGAGGAATCTCTTACAGGGACCAACCACGTTCCCAGTGAAGAACCTTTTCCTAATGCTCAGGCTGAACTTCCACTGATGCAACTTAATTCTATTTCCTCATGTCCTGACACTGGTGACCAGAGAGATGAGATTAGCACCTTCCATCTGCTGCCCCCCAAGAGGAAGGTAAACTTTCCTCTCCTCCAGGCTGAACAAGCTCAGTGACCTCAGCAGCTCCTTATATGTCTTGCCCTCAAGACCCTTCTCCATTTTGGTCCCACCTCTCCTGATTCTCGATGTCCTTATGTCCTTATCTTGTGCCACCCAAAACTGTCCCCCGGACTGCATGTGAGCCCCACCAGTGCAGAACAATAATTTAGCAAATTTTAGTCCCACATTTCATCTGCATTGTAAGAGTTTCCCTTTTGATTTAAATTTTTAATTTTTAAGATGATGTATCTGAAGTTGTGTGTATCCTTTAAATATGATGTTATGCTGTAAAAATGTCAGTTGAAAAAGCCCTCAAATGTAAGCTCTTACCATTGACTGCATTATCTTATTGCAGCAGCTAACATTTGAATCAAGAAAAACTTCAGAAAAAATATTAATGTAAACGCACATAGTTTATAAAGACAAAAATAGCTTTACTAACCCTTTTGTAAACATACAGCTTTCAGCAAGGGCCAGTACAGTCATTATTCAAACTCTTCTTAACCAGGCCTGCTCATTTGCTGTACTCTCTTAATCAGCTCTGTACTGTGGATGTATCTATAAACAGATAAGTTAGTCTAGGAGAAGCCATCCTCATGGATCTGTAATGGACTTCACACCTTTAGACATGTCGAGACAAAAAGCAAACTACCATGCCAGTGCAGTGCAAGTTTCTACACACCTGTGAGATAACCACAGTTTTTTGATGAAGGCACTCTTGTATAACAAACAAGTCTCCAGAAAAAATTCTTCCGAGGACTTAAAATTATGATTTATCAGGAGATTTTAATGAGTGACAGAACTTTAACCTGACAAAACCACAAAGATTCCTCTTCCTGCAAAATACCATGGCTCTGCACCAAAGGATGAGAATTCTGCTGTTCCTGAGACAGAAGAAAGAAAAAACTCACTAGAACTTAACATAAATGATACACACAATTCTTTAGCCTCACTGTTGCAAACAGCTGAATTGCTACGGCCAATGTTTATAAAAAATAAAACATCAACTTTGAGAAGATAAATAAAGTGAATATAAAATCCCCCTAAGTAATTTGATCTTCACAAATTCCAAGTCTGCTTTATTTTTACCTCATGCAACTCTTGAGAACAAGTTTTAGATAATCTGCATGGTGTTTCAATATAAGTATTTAAAGAGCAACAGATTATATAAAATATGGTTAAACCAGGTTTGTGTGGAAGCAAAAAATATTTCATTTACATAGGTGAACACTGAGATGAAGACTTAAAACCTCTGACGGAATACTTAAAAATCACTTTAATAAAATTACTTTATTTTGGGACCAAGGACCAGACTATCAGCTCCTTACTCTCCGTGTTCAATTGCATGCATGTGCACAAACATCAGGTTTCTCTGAAACTTCAACGTTTTGTTACTTCCTGGACCTCTAGCTTTCCCCTTGTCTGAATTTTATGAATGTTGCACTAGTCACAAACATTTGATATTTACTTCTAAGTAGTATTATCTGTAACAGTCTGGAAGTGCCTTATTTAAGTTAATTTCCAATTCACAAATAGTCATTACAAGAAATAATGCTTGTTAGGTCCATTACCTTAAAGTCTAGCTACATTATGGCACTAAAAGAACAAGGAATACATTTAAGTTATATTCCATATAATGATATACCTTTCCAAAAAAAGTGGGTGAATCTTCCACATCTCTAACACCTGCAGAAACTTTGCAGTATTTTCTACTTTTCCAACACCTTACACTCATGAAACTGGTAGACTTCATGAGTACTCCAGCTTTCACTTGAAATTACCCTGAACTTGAACTATTATGCAAGTTCCAACCAGAGGCTCAGAAACAAGAAAAATAAGTAACCAACTAGTTAAATATTTTATTTATTTGCATTTTGAATAAATGGATGTTATTGTATATCTACCTAAAGATCTACAAGTTCAGTAAGTTACCATCTGTTTGTTTCATTGCTAAATCATCCATTTGAAGGTAACCTGATGGTAAGGCTCTTCAAAACAAGCCAGTGTCTTTCTAACAAAGCAGATGAGGAATGTTCACAATATTCATTCCATCAATCCTGTCATAAGGGTGCTAGCCTTCAGAAGAAGGTCTAAAAAAAAGGAGCTTGTAAGTGGAACAGCTAATTTAAAACTATATTGTCTTTCCCTAAACTATCCAAATCTATGAAACTAAATTACAATGCTGTATTTTTTCATGTACAGTGCTCGAGAGTCTATTAACATCATCTAGATCCTTCTAAATGGGTGTTTGGCTCAAGCCAATCTAGAGTCACAGTGACACTTGTTACTCAACAGCCAATCTTCATGTAAATAAATGTGAGCTATGTAAAATATAAGAGACTTCCTTCATATACTCGAAAAAGTTTTTAGAGCAAACAAGTCATAACCGTTCTGGTCCTCTGAGGTAGTATCCCTGTGTGAAAGAACTGAAAACATACCCCATTTAAATGGAAATTTTGATTTAGTGGTTCAACAAGTCAACTATATTATGTATTTTTCACAGGAACAACACTAACTCAGTGTTCTTGAAAGACTAACAAAAAAACTTCCAAAGAAAAGCAGTTCACGCTGTGAGTAAATAGATGCTGGAACGATACAGCACTTATAGACAAGTAAATTTAAAAATTATTCAGAAAAAAATCCAGAATTTTATAGCTTGGATGAAATAAAGTAGCATTTTTTCTAAAAAATTACATCAGGAAAAGAGTTCTAAAGCTAAACTTTTTCTCAAACCAAATCTAATGTAAGTCAAATTATTTGCTAGCATTTATACTAAATATGCTGATAGAATGATTAATTTTTAAAGTGTGTACCACTAAGAAAGGGAAGACACCTTTTTTCATCTCTTGAAACTTTTCAGTACCTGATATTCTCCTATCCATTTAATTCACTGTGAATCACATAACAGAAGAAAGCCACAAATGAGTATAAGTAAATTATTTATTTTGAAGGGAGGAATGTATATTGTCTAGTAAGTTTATGATGACAAAAGAAGATCTGCATCTTATCTCACCAAAAGTTCAACCTCAGGAGACCAAAATGCTTGCCAGCATGTTCTAAATCATACAGACACCAGTGAATGCAGATCTTAATTGTAGAGATTAACTGACCAGAAGTTTCCACTACCATTAATGAGCTAAAGTGAAGAATATCAATCAGATGTTTTCTGTCCTAGCAAACTGAAGATTTCACAAATCACACGTCTGGAAAGATTTCAAGGAAAAGAAACACATCCAAAACCAAACTAATCCTTTTCAACAGAAATGCATTTAATATAAAGCTTTATTAGAAAGTATTCGAATGACAGTATTAGCTTAAAAATATTAACATTACTTCCACAAAACAACTGCAAAATTATCTACTTGGGAATGATTCAGAGACAGAAGGGGGAGGGAAATGAGCTAAAAAGTCAGTGAGGAATTGGTTGATAAAACTGTGAAAGCAGATTGATTTTGGAGAAAAAACACTCAACTAAAACAGGAATGAAGCCTTGAGATTAATGTGCTATTGTAACAACTACTGGATCCATATCCTACCTGCAGCTCCACATAGACAGTTCTGCAATCCTCAGAAAGAATATGTATGGACTTCATCCTACCCTCAAAAACTGAGCACCTTTAACAGACACTCCCAGCTCAACACCAAGCCTTTAGTATAAAAACCTAAGTTATATGAACCCTTGATCATAGTTTTTATCACTGAGAATCCCCAGCCTATTCCAATCTCAGACTGATTAAATGGTGCTTTTTGTGTTCACTGGCTTGTCTGATGATTGAAAGAGGAATTTCATCCACAATTTCTATATGAAAGCTACAACTGGTAAAGAATTTACTGCATTTCTTCCTTAATAATCTGTTCCACAGTCACAGAAAATATTTCTTTGTAAACAGATGTATTATTTCTCCTACACAAACCTTGCTAGCTTTCAGTTACTGTGTCAACTTATGTCTAACAATTTAAAGACCTTTCAAATAGCATTTTATCTGTTTCTGTATTTTTTTTTTTGCTACTGCCAAGTATCTTAATGTACTATTCAATAAACAGAAATTTATTAAGCTTCCTGAATATTCTTGAATTAGCTGAAGTTTCAGGATATATCTCTAACATTTTTTCTTTTCAATGTCTTTTACCATTCTTTTCAGACTGCTGGTATTGGAACTAGACACAGAACTCAATGGGTATTGCTGAAACATAACATTAACATAATCTTCTTTACCAATGCCATTAATGAAAGTTTATTCTCTGTGTGTGCGCTCATTTTCAAAATATGTGTATCTGCTTTTCCACAGCTTCATACTAAGAGCTTATATACAATTAACCCTATGTAACTTGCAGGAAAATATTTTTCCCTGTGTATGATTTCCCATGCTGTTGTTTTCACCTAGCTCACAAACCAACCTGCTCTCAGAATCAGTGGATAATACTCACTGCTCAGGTTTTACTAGAAATACATTCACACCTTCTCTGATTAAATTTGCTTTAATTAAAATAATTTATAGAAATACAGAAGTTTTGAGGCAATAGTTTAGTCTTATGAAATTGCATTAGAAACATATTGTTTTGATTACTTCAGATTATCAGTTTTAAGATCTCTTGCATTAGAAACATGTTGTTTTGATTACTTCAGATTATCAGTTTTAAGATCTCTTCCTATTAGCTAACCCAGCTGATAGATGACAAACGTCTCACATGTATTTACAAGATTAATCCTTTAAAAGTCAGAAACAAAACGTATTGGAATTAACAGAAACAATTTCAACAGATTTNTTAATTTTATTTTCTTAGATAGAATGCATATTTTATCTTTGTAAGGAAATGTGCCAAAATAAATCCTTGTCTATCCTACTTCACTTCCTTATTATCAAACAAAAACATTTTAGTTTAGTTTACTAAGTCTATTGTACTTCCAATTAGTACTAGAATAATCAAAGAATTCTGGTCATTTGAATAAGATGCATATCTCATGAGAAAATTTTTTTTTAAAGTGAGTTATAGGTTAAAATTATCAGTGAAAACTTGAGAAGAAAGGATTCCATCTTCATACAATAAAAGACGTAATACATTTTTCATGGGAGAAGACAGGAGAGGAAATTGCCAGTGAAAGACACTTGTGGAACAAAGCCACCAAAATGAAAGTATTTGCCGAACAACCTGTATATGACCCGAAACCATGGGAAATTTCCCATCAATTTCACAAATGGCAAATTTCTGTCTTCTTCTCCATCTGATACTAAGTTAAGCTGACCGAAATTTTAAAACTTTCNAAACATATTGTTTTGATTACTTCAGATTATCAGTTTTAAGATCTCTTGCATTAGAAACATGTTGTTTTGATTACTTCAGATTATCAGTTTTAAGATCTCTTCCTATTAGCTAACCCAGCTGATAGATGACAAACGTCTCACATGTATTTACAAGATTAATCCTTTAAAAGTCAGAAACAAAACGTATTGGAATTAACAGAAACAATTTCAACAGATTTTGGAATGTAACTTACTACTGGATACTATACAAAAATTTATAAAAGGTTTTATTAAATAAACAAGAGAAACTTCTTTCAAAAAACCCATACATAATTTCCATTATATTCTATCTCACTTGTGAAATGGGATGTATCAGCCTTAAACAGAATTTTCTGAACTGAAAACTTTTGAAGGCTTGTCATCTTCCAGTGAAACCTTTGAAACCACTACAAGCTGAGAAATGCAACTTCAGGCTGTTCCAATTCGTTCCATGAAAAATGAAAACCACCCGACATACATCTCTAAACAAGCAACTTAGCAGTGGGATTTTAACTAAAACATATATTTATATAACATGAGGACCCTGATAAGAGGAACAACTTAAAATTTCATTACTCAAACAATGAAATTACCTGCAATTCTAAATGTCAAAAATCACAAAGCAAATATTTTCACAGAGTTTTGATCTATAGGATATTAAGTATCATTAGTCATTACTGTGTAGCTTTAATACAGAATAAGATTTGAACATTAATTATTGCAATTTAATTTTATTTTCTTAGATAGAATGCATATTTTATCTTTGTAAGGAAATGTGCCAAAATAAATCCTTGTCTATCCTACTTCACTTCCTTATTATCAAACAAAAACATTTTAGTTTAGTTTACTAAGTCTATTGTACTTCCAATTAGTACTAGAATAATCAAAGAATTCTGGTCATTTGAATAAGATGCATATCTCATGAGAAAATTTTTTTTTAAAGTGAGTTATAGGTTAAAATTATCAGTGAAAACTTGAGAAGAAAGGATTCCATCTTCATACAATAAAAGACGTAATACATTTTTCATGGGAGAAGACAGGAGAGGAAATTGCCAGTGAAAGACACTTGTGGAACAAAGCCACCAAAATGAAAGTATTTGCCGAACAACCTGTATATGACCCGAAACCATGGGAAATTTCCCATCAATTTCACAAATGGCAAATTTCTGTCTTCTTCTCCATCTGATACTAAGTTAAGCTGACAGAAATTTTAAAACTTTCCATCATTTCTATTCTGCCAGAAGTTATCCCACAAATCTGCTAACAGAACTGCACAAAAAGTATTCTCTTTTCTCAGTCATAGTGAGGCAGGACAAGAGAAGATGTAAGAGAAAAGCTTTTCCAGTTTGACTGAAAGGGGTTAGGAAACACGTCTCAGGGAAAGCTTATCCATATAACCCACGTAGAGCACAATACAAGTGAGAAGTTAAATACTATGTGTTCTGGGATAAAAGAAGCAAATATATGCACCAAAACTTCTGCCTTCCCATCCTAAGCCAAGAACATTGCAATTGTCTAGGAAAAGCCTTTTAAAAGAGTGTCCCTTCTTGCTCCACTCACTGCACAGTTTTGCAACAAGAGCGAACTCTTCAGAAAGTACTGAGCAACTGTGAATACTTAAATTCTGTGCTTGCCAAATAAATCAACCAATTTTTAAAATGTGTACTTTCGTCTGACACACAAAAATACTTTCAAGTTACTTGCTGCAGGAAAAAACTTCACCTTGGTAAAACTAAAAAAAAAATCAGTTGACAGAACTCTATTCCTTTATGTTCTAAATTAATTCTGAAAATTTTCCTAAACTGTAATATTGTACTGGGAATAAAAGTATCTCATAAAAATCTTGAAGAAACATTTTCAAACTTCACAATTTCATTTTAATATGGAATATGGCACAGTAAGTGAATATGTATGTGTATATACACCTGTAAATATATGTGCTTGAAACAACTTGGCAAGAGTTATTTCTTTTCCTAAGACGGAAGTTCCGAGTTATACTATTCCTCTGGCAAATTCAATTGTTTCACCACTATGTTACCCGCATTCCCTACCCTATAAAGTAGTATGATGCAACTAGGCATGATTCAGAGTGATCTTTTTGGTGAGTAGGTGCTTTGGACCCCAAAGCAGGTCTTATGCTCTATAGCATGCAGGTTGTTTTAAGAAGTAAATCTACAAAGTGCAAGCAAAGCCTAATACTGCAATTAAATATTTTTAAATTATCCCCCAGATGAAGGTAAAACATCAGTAATTATTTTCAAGTATGCTTTTTCCAACTAGCCTTCAAATCTGTGAAGACAGATGCAGTTTTGAAGCCTAGGTTGTAACAAAAGTTTATACAAACATCTTGGTAGTAGCCCTGGCATTGCTATCTTAGTGTTTTCAGCAGTTTTCAAAGCTGTAGATGGATCAGTGTTAACTGTATTTATTACATATAAAATGTTCCAAATACTGAAGGCATTAGGATTATTAATATTTATTCCTTCTTTGGTGGTGTACTTCGGTGGTTTTAAACAAAACAAGGACAGTCTACATAACAAGCTTTATCACTGTATTTCTTCAAATGCATTATTCTGCAAAACAGCAAGACAATATAACTACACTTACCACTAAACCATATAAGCCCCAATTCAGCTCACCTATGTTTTCATATGCACAGAATTCCTGATATGTAAAAGCATTAAAGAAAAGTAAAATTATAGCTTAAATTCTCCAGTTGTCAATAATGCTGCTCCAAGCCTTAGCAGAGTTCAACAAACTCCAAGACTGTATTCACTTCAAGTGTAATCAGCTTAGGCTGACCTCCTGTCAACCTGGACTGAGCAGACAGTATGTAACCTGAAGTTTAGAGTCTATAAATCTAGGAAAAATGCCACATAATCCCATCTTCACCGCCAGTGGAGCTGTCCTTCACAGTGCACAGCCAAGCAGACTGGAGATACCAAATCTTGCGCTCTCCTGAGAAAACATTACTGCGGAAAAGAACATCTAAGGAGCAAGCAGGTGGTCTCTAACAGGTGACTTGGCTCTTAAGTTCATGGGACACAGACTTCAATTAAAGAAAAACAGAATCATCATCTGGGCTGAAGGGAGCTTGCCAGTTCAAGACAAGCTGAACAGCATTGTGGGAATAACCGACTGATCCATGGGCAATGAAACTCACTGCTGGCCATTTTCAGCAATGCTATTCCAGACCTGCTTAAATCTCTTTTTTGTCAAATTACCAGGGTTTATGCAGTTCTTAGCCTAATAAAAGGCTAGAAAACAGTTATCATGACAGAGAAGTCACACACTGATAGCTGCCACCTAAAGAGACTGAAACAAGGCAGCTAATAGGAAGAAGACGAGAGAGCAGGCATTCTAGATGCAAACTGGATGGAAATAGTTAACATATGAAAACTGAAAGGTAAGCTGAGATAAAAGTAATCATGAAACAGCAGTGTTCACTAAGATATATCAAATTTCAAAAGTCCCAAGTAGTGCCTAGGACTTAACAGATATCCTAAAGGAGAGAAAAGTCATCTGAACAGCAATGGCTGCAACAGCAGATACATGTTATGCTAACTACTCATCCTTCATTAACTGTATTTTTCTGCTTGGAATTACAAAAAAGATACAGATAATATTTAGAAAGCAACAGCATATGGTTAAAACAAAAGTTTAAAACCATATTCCATAGAGCAGAGTAACCTCATACTTGAAACATGTGTTCGACAAAAGACTAAGAATTCAATTGTGCCTTAAATGCAAAATTCTATTTCTGAAGATTTGAAGCTACTTCACTGAAATAATTAGACAGATCTGCACTGAAGCTGTCCCTAAACAACTTACCACAGAAGTCAGTTTGTGATGGCAGTAATATTCTCCAGGATACCTTTTAGAGAGTAGGAACACCAACTTAACTTACTAGAGGATGAGAGAGGAAAGACTTTTGAGAGGAATGCTCTACAGAAAATCAGCTGTTAATCAACCATAACCCAAGCTGCAATGACAAATCATAAAGTCCATGACTGCTAAATTTCAAGCTTGGCTGCGATTCTGCTTCTAAAAGGAAAAAAATATATGAGAGTAGGGACACAGAACACCTGTTGCTGGAACATTTAACATCACTGACCTGTCTTGCTTATTCTTACAGCACTACCTATCACATATGCGATAAGAAAACATCCAAGTACCAAAAACTACATTATCCATTTCCTCTTCCTTCTTTGTTTTTACATAGAAATCAACAGATATTTTGGAATAATATAAACAAAGAGTTAGTTACGTGTTAAAACACGAGGTATTTTTAAAGCTCGCTCTGTTCAGGTGTATTTCCAGTGAGTAAAAAACTTTTTAAAGACTTCCTAAATTACAAAACTTTTTTTTCACTTTTAGGCAAGGTATTAATGTTGGAATATCTGTTGCTATCACCTTTAATGCTGTTCTATACATTTATTCAACACAATTCTGATAAAAGAAAATATCTTTGCCTTAATAATTTTATCTTCCAAATAAGCCTAATAATGTGCCAAAGGACCTACAAGAAAGACAAACACAGTGTTGATCACACACTGTATCTGAACCTTATCTAGAATGGCAAGGACTACATGCAATGGAAAGAGCCAGATCATTCAGAAATAGTTGTGGGACATTTAAAGTTCTAGGCAACATATAGCCATAAATGAAAAAAGTTAGCTTGTGCAAGAAAATGTCAAGTTACTGATGGAATGTTTCAATACAGATGAAAGCTTTGTGTGTATGCTTTAAAAACAGTGAAAAGCTGACATAAATGAATTAATTAGTCTCAAATTCATTAAGATTGAAATCATCCATAATGCAAACTTCAGAATTGCTGCAATTCCATAGAAAAGATGATTTCTTTTCTATGTTTGTCTTTTCTTTGAATATATTTTCTTTGTTCTAATTACATGAAATATTGGGAAGTTGAAGGACTGAGACTATCAGAATTCCCATATATGAGAATCTACGCACAAGATTTAATCTAGTTAAAAATATCCTCAAATAAACACCTACTTTAGCTAAATGTCTAGGCTAGTGTTATTCATTCATACACTTACAGTTAACCACCAGATTACTGACAGAGCTACTTTCTTACTTCCTTCTGCAACTAAAAGCTTCTAAACACTTAACAACCCATAAAAGCCCAAGAAAATTATTATTAATCTGTAATCCCAGAGTAATGAAACTATTTGTTTAAAAATAAAGCTTAAAAAACCCCAAAACAAAATAACAACAAAGAAAACAAACCAAAAAAACACCCCACCCCCAAAAAAACCAACCCTGGCCATAACATGGAAAAAAAAGAAACAATACAGTATTACGTGTTTCCACAAGCCACCATCTGGAATATTTTCAAGGAAAACAAAATGAAGTGAGCTACTGAGATGTACATGTATCTACTAACAATTGCATAAATGGCCATGAACTTAAGAGGAGTTTTCAGACTTATTCTATAACTGCCGTGTCTAGGCTCTGGCTCATTTCAGTGTGCAAGCTTCTGTTTCTCTCATATAGGAGTCTGATGGAACTGTGTCATTTTCTTACGTAGTTTTTCCTGAGTTCAGCGTTGTGTCCTTGAACAGTGACACAAAACGCACTGAGACTCCCTGCTGGTAACGCGTATATCTGCAGTCTGAAGTAATAAATTTACAAACAACCTAATAACTGCACATTAGAATATACTATCATCAAAACCTACTTCTAGGATATTTTAAAATGTATAGCATATTTGAATGCCATGTATAAGTCACACATGTCTAAGAAACAAATCACCTCTTAAAATACTTCATTTACAGTAGCAATTCTAAGAGCCTTCATTTGAATTACTTTTTAGTTCAGACTACTACTACAGCTTTAGTCACCTGGAATCAAAAGAAAGTGTGACATACATATAAAAACTATCCCTAAGTGAATATTTGAGTTATAGCAGGCTAACATAAAAACAAATACAGATTTTAAATACTTGAAAAGAATTTACTTAAAAAGTGTTACTTTCACTTGACACCACAAGGCCATTTGCAAATTTTGCTTTTTATCTTCTTTATGCATCCTGAAAACTTCTGTTTTAACATGCCGCCCAGAACATGGCATTTTCTTTCCTTACTTTATTTTTAAACTGTATGCAGGTGGAAACCATTCAACTGAAGAGACAGACAGTGTAAATCCTACAGGACTCAGATAAAATACAATCCACAACTTGCAAATACTCATTCATTTGGTTTATGAATGACTGTTTTCTCTACAGGAGGTGCAAATGTTACCCAGAGCCATAAATTCAGAATTAGAGTTTAATTTTAATTTAGAGTTTAATTTTTAACATTATCAGCCTCAGACCCTGCCATCCAGTGTGCCCCAAAGAGCATGACACATATGCTTCAACCATTATTTTCAGCACCTTCCAAACTTCTGGATGATTAACTGAAAACCCTTAAATCTTTTCTTGCAAGCATCTTCAAAAATGGTTCTGGAAAAAAAACAACAGGTTTGGCGTACACAAAACCTCTCCACATAGAAATACAAACCATGTAAGTAGAGAAATACTCATCATCCCTTCTCACATGATGAGTTAACATCTCACATGATGTTAAGAGACAACTACCACTGTGCTTTACTGTTCTGTGTGATGTCCAACACAGATTAAAAAGAGCAAAAAGAGAAGATGTTCAACTTTCCTTCAGAGCTTTTAAAAGCATGCCTGTTCATCTTCCCACATCCAAACAGGATGACTCTCTGAAGGGTCCCATTTTGGTGTTTAGTGTCAGGTGTATACTTCTCCACAGACACCAGTTGTGGTAGCTCCTTTTCTCAATGTGAGGATTAAATTGCAACTTGTAGATACACAGATAGCATCACATACCCTCTTAGAAGTTTCAGCGCACTTAGCTGTACTGAAGGTAATTTATTCTTACATCAATGCCTAGTACAAATTTTAGAACAAAACGAATAGGAATCTATGGCAGAATGTCCAGAGCTTGTCTTCACTGTATACAAGATCAGCAGTGCACTCTCAAGACAAAATACAAAGAGTAGATGTTTGCACCTTTTCCTCTGCTATGCAATACTCTAAAGCTTTTAATTTCTCCTCTTATGGGTATAGATGGCCTTGCTAAATTACATGAGAGCGTAATATGTTACGGACCATGAATGTCAAAGCACATTTGTGTACAATGTCAAGAATGTCAAAATTGGGTACAGGCAGGTTGCCTGCCCTGTAAAAAGATTGTTTCAGGACTGGGAGACTTTCTTTTTGCTTTTTGTTTAAAATTATAAACATTCAGACCCAAAATCCCTATGTACCAGAGCCACATAAAGCTAGACTGGGCTTTGTCTTACCATCTTGCTTGAGAGAAAAGATCTTACAAACAGTTAGCTTATCCACCTGATCACCACACAAGTGCAGATATAAAACCATTGCAAAAGTATTGCACCTTGAGAATCCACACACTGTATTTTCAACAGTAATGCAGCATGAAATTATATCTTAATTATTTACTGTCACTGAATAATACAAAAATATTAGGAACATCTGGCTACATCTGATCATAGCTTCATTTAACCCTGTACTCAGTCTTCAACCACAGCAATAATGATACTGACAAAGTCTGGTTATTACAGTTCATTCCCTTAATTTCACCTTACTATCCACAGCTGTCATATTTTATGAGTGCTTCTAAACATGAATTTTTCTCATCCCTTTTTAAACTTGCCTCCATATTCTCCTGTGACAACGTATTCCAGAATAAATCTGAGTTTTCTTTTATTCGTTCTAAACTTAACTATATCCACTTCATTTACTTAAAATTCAGAAAACCTGTTTCCTTTAAGCATAATCCAATAAAAATTTCAATTATATCTTGCTGACACAGACCACTTCTTTCTTTAAACTCTCTGCCTTGACACCTAAGTACTCCAATGTTACTCTCCTACGCAAAATACTCTCTGAGAATACCATATTTAAAGCAATCTTACAGAAGTTATTTTTCCTCATTCAAAAATTACCACCAAAAAGAAGTCAGAAACTCATGTGATACTGGTTAAAATAGCTGGTATAATTCCAACAACTGCTGTCACTTAGAATCATTGAAGTTGGAAAAGGCACTGAAGATCATGAAGTTCAACCATTAACCTAAAACTGCCAGATCCCCCACAAAACCGTATTGCTAATAGCTTCCAGGAATGGCAATTCCACCCCTTTCCCTGGGTAGCCTGTTCCAATGCCTGACCACCCTCGCAGATAAGGATTTTTTCCTAATTTGCAATCTAAACCTACCTTGGTGCAACTTAAGGCTCATTTCTTCTTGCCCTGTCTCTGGTTACCCAGGAGAAAAGATGGACTGACATCTGACCATACCTTCCTTTCAGAGAGTTGGAGAGTGTGTTAAGGTCCCCCCTGAGCCTCTTCTTCTCCAGACTTAACCCCAGTTCACTCAGCTGCTCCTCATCAGACTTGTGCTCCAAACTTACTAATGGCACCTATATTCTCAAAGGTGTGCTACTCACTAACCCAACTCACCTTCACACAACATAGTTAATGAAAAGAATAATTAAGGCTTTAATTTACCTCTTTGAATTAATTATGTTTTTAAAGCTGACTAGACATTGCCATGATCAGATGACCTTCCCTACTCAGCCTTTTTAGTTCCATGGGCTCAGTGTGGGTCAGCAGAGCCTGCACAGCCCCAGGGACAAACTCCATCCCAGAGCACTGAGCACAGCACAGCCAGCCCATGGAGGGGATGGATGGTCCTGCTGGGCTCAGCCTTGGGGCAGCCTCAATGTGTGTCCTGCTGGGCCCTGCACGTGGAGAAGGATGGGAAGGGTGGAGAAGGATGGGAAGGTCCTTCAGTGCATCCTGAGGAGGAAAACAAAGCTGGAACCTCCACTGAGGAGCAGCTGAAGTCCTTGGGCTTGTCCCCTTTGGAGGGATGGAGGCTGAGCAGTGACCTCAGTGCTCTCCACAGCTTCATGAGGAGGGGAAGGGCACAGGGAGGTGCTGAGCTCTTCTGCCGGGCATCCAGGGGGAGGAGTAGGAGGATTGGCTCCAGAGCTGAAGCAGGGAAAGTTCAGACAGGACACTAGGAGGCATTTCTTCACTGAGAAGGCGGTCACAGATGGACACAGGTTTCCTGAAGATATGGTTGACTGGTCAACGTCCCTAACAACAGGCTTTAACTTCTGGATAGCCCTGAACTGGTCAGATAGTTGGATGATCGTTGTAGGTCCCGTCCAACTGGAACTATTCTTTACTGATTAAACTTTGGAGACTTTTAACTTTCTGTTATTATTATATTTCGCAGACAGAATACTGTCTTCAAGCCCTGTGGGGCAAATAAAGCAATCCAAATTGTTTCTCTTCACAGGACATGTCCAAACCCTGGAAAGACCTGTCACTAGCATGAAGCAAAATGCAAGCAGTTTAAAATACTTTTCTTGTCATTTCAGCCATGTAGCGTCTCTGAAAATATAATTATGCAGCAGCCATTTATAGTAGTGTTTATCTGGTTTTCTGGTACTTGTCCAGAAAACCAGATCATTTTAATTCACAACAATTCAAGCATCAGGGATGTACTGAGTCCAGTTTTGGTATACTAGTTAGGCAACTTGATTAGATGGGAGAAAATTAGACAATCTTCATTATTTATAGTATCTTAATTTGTTTTTCATGATCTAGTAACTACTCAACCTAATAAAGAAGCCCTACCAATGTCTAACTAAATTCAAAATATCAACTGTCTAAAGTATTGATTTTAGCATTTAATAATAATTCCTATTATGGAAGTAGTACCTCTTTGCCTACAGTCTGGAACAATATACAGTTAGCTTAAGTGTACTTTTAAAACTTAATTTCTCCATAAAGCACAATGGAATATTCGGGTTTTTCTCCTTCTGACACGGTCTTATCAGAAACTGTAAATTTTCCTCATAAAATAACATTTTCATGTACTCACATGTTAAACCAGTAAGTCAGTCTCTTTTAGGGGAAAAGAAAACAAACGATGTTGTTTACAGTAATTGATAATTGAAGTCTTCTTTTTACAGTGGACCACTCTACAGATATACTAGTGGGGAAATTCAATCCTTATTGTCACTCTGGAGTAAAGGAGTAAAAATCAGTAAAAAGTCATTCATGAACCTGCTACTGACAGCTGCAGTAACTTAATTAATGCAAATGCCACGTGACATTTTGCCATTTGATTCTAACCAAAAAAATCAAGACTGAAGCCACAAAATAATTTCTAACAGTCTGACACTTGTCAAACAACATCCATTAATATTCAGTTATACCTAAAGTGAAACTTCCAACTTCCAATTGAAATCCTCGATCTTCCTAGTGAATTCAGTTACAATGAGTCTCTCCCCAGGGATTATTCTACTCCAAAGGAATACTGGGTAAAGTTAAATTTTGTCCAAGAATTTTTGCAAAAACAATTAACCAACTACTTTCATGAAATATCATTTAAAATAATTTTAAGCAACAGAAGTAAAATAATACAAACAAAATACATCTATTATCTAGGAGCAAAATAAATATATTTGATTACAGATCTCACTATACTAAGTACTTACTAAAGATTAAAAAGAATTATATTTAAGGTAAATTAAGGCACAGTAAAACACAAAAGTAAAGCAAGTCTCTCAAAAAACAGTGTCAAAGATAGACTTCAATACTTACCCATCATTAGAACATGTCAAAAATTCTTCCTTTATCTTTGGATGCCAACAGCCTGAATTGAGCATTGCTGTATGACCCTAAAGAAATAAACACAGAGGTCTTAGAGGGCCTTGTAAGCTATCCTACAAGGTATTACAACTTCTACTCCAAGTCCTTCAAGTGGAATCACATGAAAGCTGAGGGACAAACCAGACCCTTTGGACTGACATCAGAATGATTTAACAGGTTCTCTGTTCTCTGTCCATTTCATCCTTGTCTGTTTTCATCTCTGAATCAGAAAAACCCTGACATTCTTCTACTTATTTTTTTTCTTTGAGAAAATGGCATAGAATCACACTTCTTTTTCTCTTGGGAGAACTGTAATGCAGAGAAAGGATGAAATAATAGGCATCATTACAGTGTCACACAAACATTTTAAAGCTACAAAAAAATAACAGAAGTAACAGTAACAATCAGGGTGACACAATACACCAGAGTCAATCTACACTAGCTGAAGATCCTGTTGGAGAAAACTGAGGAAACAGAATTTTAGCGTCAAGACAGGTTTAACCTCAGATGAGCTTTTCATAAAATACTGAAGTTGCAAATTGACTAGTCATGTGTCTTTTTTTAAGATTGAAAAAACAGAAGGTGAGTCTTTTTTGCAAAGTAAGCAATTGCCATTATGGTGACTATGAATACAACTACATTACTGGACTATATATTGTCCAGTTGGCTTTACTTCTTTGAAGTACAAGCACATGCTCATTGACTACATTCAGAGAGAAATTTGGAAACTACTCCTGCAATGCTGGAATGACTTAAGTTTGTTTTAAGCACAAATAAGGAGAAAAATACTGAAAAGTTATCAAGGCAATATAACAAATATTTTAGCATTTTTACTGTTGGACCACAGTATACTGGAATTCTAGACATTTACAAGAGAAAGAAAATCTAAATTATTTTTAAGCGAACTAGAACTAAAGCAGATGTTATTTGATGGTTTTATATATGTATCACTAGCCAAAAGAAACAGTCATCTGACAAGAACAGCTTTAGGCAAAACAGCATTTAGCCTAGTTATTTGGCAATATACTTTACAAGAAATAAGGAAATCAATTTTATCATCAATCTGAGCGTTAGATTTTATCATTACTTTTTAGGCTTAAGCTATTTTAAAAACTGACCTGAATTTAAATCATCTAGGTAAATAGAACTATTGTATCAAAGTTTGTGGAAATACAAAGACAAAGTGGTCAATACACAATCAACCATGGACAAAGCTCTTCAAAACTATGAATGAACCCTTCTACATCTGCATTTTTAAGTACCATTAAAAATACACACGTTGCTTATTAGTCTTACACTCACAGCATGCAGTAAACAACCTCCAGCCCCTGCCTTGAAACCTCCAGCCCCTGACTTTACCTTTGTGTTTGTCATATCCACAATGTACTGGTCTCCCTTTATGCATTCCATTACTGGGAAGCCATCTCTGTCAAGAACTTTTGCCTGAGAGTTACCAGAGACAACGAGAATGACATCTCCTGTGCTGCTATACTGTAAAGACTTGATTTGGTGACTACAAAGAAGAAAGAAAGAAAAAAGAAATAAGTGAAATAAAACATTTCAGTTAACGTTCCTGTAAACCTACATTAAAATAAAAGAATATGGTGAGAAACCATATTGCAGAAATAGACCTGTATACATTCCTGTATCAAAGAGATGGGAGGCAGAAAATATTTTACCAATGGAATAAAGCTTTTTATTCCACTGTGTGTGTGCATATGTGTGTGTCACGTTTCTTTTAACCACACACAGCTCATCAAACACGCAAAATGTAATTTCTGGCAAACATATTTCTTTAAGAATGCTATTATAACCCCAATGGAAAAACAGTATGTGTCAGATTTAACTACCCAGAGCTGAAAATTCTTTTCCTTCTTCCCAAAAGTAAAATGCGGAATTACAGTAATCTGTAAATTACTATAAAAGAATGTTGCAGTCATACATAAAACTTCATTACACCTGGCATGCCAGGACATTTGTCATAGGTCAGAATTCTTGCATCTTTTTCTACGGTTGGGGGTTTAATTTCATCAAACTTCAAGATAAAGTTAAATAATACCATCAGCCCTGGAATCATGACAATAGATAACCATCTCTCTGGTTTTCTATGTCTTAGGTGAGTGTTCATTTGTTGTAAGTGTTCTCACATACATGTTCCATTGATTGAGAAAACCTGCAGCAGAAACCATGGAATACTGAGATGACGAAAATGAACTGAAAGTGCAAAGCTGACTGATGAATGAAAAGCCCAATTCCAGCTTCAGCATACTCTCTCAGCATCTTGCATTATGAACAAATTCACAGCTCTTCCTGTATCTGAAGCAGATATCCCTTTGATCCCCTATACTCCATTATAAGGATGCAAAGAATGCAAAGCAGTCTATCCACTTCACACCTGCTAGAATTTATATCCAATCAGATATTAATAGAACGTGCACAGTAACGTTACTTCATATTAATACTTAAGCTCTGCATCTAGATTACTCTCAAGTACAGGACTGGAACATATTTGCCAGCTAGATTTGGATTCTCATAGCATCCAAAGTATTCTTGAAGAAATATCTTCCTCTCGCTTAAGAACATGACTATGTGCATTAAAATCCTAGCACCTTTCAGGAAACTTTGTTTTAACACTATTTCCCATCAGTGCAGTTAACACTCAGATGACCAGAAAAACCAATTGTGCAACTTGTAACTTAATATTTTAGCATTTGAGTTCTTTTATGTAGTGACTTCATATAATTTTCGCAGCAGTAGCTATTATCTGCTAAATCTGTCCTCAAACCATCAGTTACTACATGAAACACTTAAAATATTGCAATACTTACTTTAAAAGTTCTGCACTGATCATAGTAATGTAAACTAAGCATAAGTTTCTTATTAAAAAAATGTTTGGCAAAACTGATTACATCACAATTCAAAAACCAAAAATTGCTTCAAGCACCCTATTATGTAATACTAACTGGCAGCCAAATTGGACTGAGTATTATAAGCTGATTTTTAATAGAAATGAGACACTCAAATCTGGAAATTTCTGAAATAGATCACAGTCAATGTCTGAAACAACATTCTGATCCTCAAGAGCAAAAAAATGAATACTTTCTCAGAAGAGAAGATGGCCAGCTACATTAAGGTCAGAGGAAACACTGAAAGAAATTATGGGAAACCCACAAGAGAAATAATATCTATAGTCTAGAATATTCTCTGCAGACAGCTGATAAACTCAGACTAAAGAATACATCAGATTTAATTTTTGCAGAACAAACATCTAAGGAATTAAAAATTTTTTCTCAGTTGTATTTCCAAGTACTCTTGCCCAAAGCTCAAAATATTCCTAAGCCCCACCTGAGTACTGTATACAGAATGAAGTACTTATTAGGTTATATTTCTCACACCCAATACTGAAATTGGCAAAAGAGAACAGCCAACATCTCCAAAGCACAGGTTCATATTTTGCACGTATCACTGTTAAAATATAAGAATTAAAAATAAACATTTAAAAACTAGACTAATACATATTTTCACTTGATGCGTATCTCATGCATGAAAGGGAGCTGACCACTAGGTAATAACAAACAACTCAGAAGTAAAATCTGATTTGTGAAAGAATCCACAATACCTAAGGGCCCACAGAGTCTTCTAAAAAACCCCCTATTTTCAGACACTGAAAGTCAAACTACAGACATTATTACTATTAACACTGCACTGTTCATAATTGAAACAACATCATCTCATCGCTTCTCAGTAGTTCTACATCAGTATGTCTGAACAAAGTTTTCTTTCATCTTAAAACTTCTCCCAGTAAGGAAGAGCAACTGATTTTACAGCAACTAGCACAATGGAACATAACCAATAATTTATCAAGGCAGTCATGTGAAAAAATTAGTTTTAGAGAAAAGAGTTACATAACCTTTACCTAATGAAAAAAAACCTCAAACTCATACCTTCTTGACTGTGCAATATGACTTGTAAAATCGTCTCTAAAATTGCTTCTATAAGTGGAGTATTTGCAAGCTCCCAGAAGTTACCACTTTCCTGATGTTTAATGGAAAATGACCAAGAGTGAGGCTCTGCAAAGGCAGTTCTTTAAGAAAATATATTTGGTTCTTATTAATGTCATAGTGAAAGTCTTGAGAAACTTACAAAAAACAGTTCACTTTAATAGCATTAATCAGAGTAATTTTGGTTTAAAACTGCCAAATGTGCACAGCACTTTGTACCAGGACACGCTGAACAGAGTTTTATACATAGGTAGAATCATGAGACACACGTATTTTCTACACACATAACAGCTTTGCCTTACACTTGCTTTTGGCTTTAACACCAAGGTATGGCTTGAAAGTACTTGCTTTTTGTCAGGCTGGGTGGTTTCTTTAACTTTACATCACAAATCCAAGGAGAAATTAACAGAGTAACCTGATATTATGCTACAAAATGGAGCCTTGACAATACAGAATTGATCTCCTTTATTTTTAAAACGAAATTAAATTTATGGCTCCAGATCTGGATTTCTGCTAACACCTATGTTTCCATACCAGAACTCCTCAGAATTCTTTGAAATTCAAGTCTGTGAATGCTAATAATAAGCTTCAATAATAAACTTTATAGGGAAAAAGTAATATAAGAACATATATACACCTGGACACAAGTTAATATACAATAATACTCCAAAGAGTGTTCACCAGCTTATCTCAATGTCAGCATGAAAGAACTTGAAGTTAAATCTTTTTACCAGAGATATAGTTCCAGTTTTATGTTTAGAAAAAGATATAATAGTTGTATTTGAATAATAGTTTTTTTAAACCCCCAAAACTGGGTTTTTTTTAAACCCCCAAAGTTCATGAGACTTGCATCATAAGTGTACCAAACTTCACACCAGTCAAGTCTATTTTTAATATTACTTCATGTTTATGTTTTAAGTACTTTAATTATACATCAACGTACTCAAACCACAAGAATTTCACAAAAACATTTATATAAAAACTACCTGTGATATCCTTGCAACACACTAAATGAACAGTGTCAAGAAAAACAAGTATTTTAAGTTCATCTTTTACCATTCGTTTTTTGCCAAAAAGAGCTTACCAGTTTATCCGCAAGCTGTCCCTGAAATAGAACATTAGCATAAAGTCTACTTGTGGTTTTTATACAACATTTATGTTTTACACCTTTATTAGCAAGTACTACTAAATTTGAATGCACTCTTCTGCTAACTTGAAAATGCTTCATTAAAATAATTTCCTACTGTGGGAGTAAAGACTGTCAGCTCTTTCTGCTCAGTTACAACAGAGGAAGGACAATACCATTTATATCCTGCTAACTAATAATATAAATGAAACTCATGCCAGAAAAGTCTGAACATCACTTTACATTTGAAAACTTTAATTTATTTATTTCTAAGTGGCATGTTTACTTAATTATGTTTTCAAAGTAAATGTGTCATTTGCCAGCTTATTGTAAGAAGTCAAGGTCTGTCAAAGAAATTGGAATAGCATCATGCATGAAAGTATACTTTTTATTCTTCCAGTTTTTCACACTTCAGAACACCAGTAGAATCCCTTTCTATTTTGCTCCTCTTCAGGATAACAGTTCTAACTTTTCATCTTTCATTATCTAGATTTTTGGCGTATTTATATTCAGTTGTATGTTTTTCTAGTGTTCCAAACTGACTGAAACTCAGCTGTAGCTTTTTAAGATAGTAATGATTAAAAATAGACATTTTAAGTACTACTTACTCTGTGTATAACAAATTTCAATCCCTTTTTTAATCATATCAAAGTACCTTATAAACTGTACCATGTAAGTCAGACACCAGAAAGTACCTTGCTAAAACCACTGTATTGTGTTTTATTTTATGCAATATATTTTTCAGAAGGTTCAGTGTGCACTACTGTTGAAGGAGCTCTGTATTCCAATTCTCTGGAATAATTAAATGAACTCACTCCACTTTCGAAATTAACAACATGGATAGTATGGAAATAACTCTCTAAAAATGCTTCCTACATTTTCTTTTCAATTTGCATATATACAAACATAGAAATAAATGCAAATCAGTATATTTTTCTTTAAGAAAGACAGTATTTCCCATTATGTTGTTATACAGTGATCACTGCAAAAGACCAGTGCTTTCTGAAACAGAGGACTTCATGAAAATTAAATAAATCACCCTTCCCTTCAGAAATCCTGGCAGAAACCAGAGAGGCTCTCCACAAAGGGGTCAACTGTTTTATCTTGCTTCTTCTCTTAATTAGTTCTATATAAGCAGAATACAAACAGAAAGTGCATTCTATTAATGTCAGTTAGAACTATGACAGTCAACTTGTTTTTGAGAGATTCCTTTTCTGATGTGCATTGGCATATTCACCTGTGGCTTTCTAAAAGAGGAAAATATGCTAGTCACTGTAAAAAGCAGGAAAAGAAATGAGCAGACATTTTTTTAGGTTCACATTTCTTGGTATTCAAGAGCCTTTTAAACAAGCTGTCTTACAAGGCTTTTGAGCATTCTACCAGGAGTTTAACATAGAACATTAAGTGCAAAAGACAGTCTTCATGCCTACCATTCACAAGGCTGGAGTGACCGAAAAGCTTGGAGAGAGGCATCCATTCCAGCAAAATCCCAAAATTTTACATCATAATCATATCCACCAGTTATCAAACGAGCACCTGAAGGATCCAACCCCAAAGCGGAAACCTGTAAAGAAAAAAAATTAATCATTCAAGCTTTTAATTTTTTTCTACAGTTTTTCAGGGTGTCACCAAAACATAATATGCTACCAAAGTTAAAAAAAAAAAAAACAAACCTAAGCCTCAAACAAACCAGTGCACTGGTTTCCTACTAAAATGTCTTCACTATATTTTCATTTTGAAATTTCACTACCTTGAATAAAGTCTTAGTACTTTTGAAGGAGTAGGAAGAATGGAAGTAAAAATTACATAGTCTGAATAAACCACTGAATACAGCTAAGAAAAAATAGTTTACAGTGTTTACTTCCTAATCAGCTCATTGCAAAAAGTTCTGTTTCTATGAAGCAAATCATCCTCTAGACTTCTATTGAAAGTACAAACAATATTTCTAGCAAGGTAACAAAATGGTGTTTAACATTCACCAGCTTAAGATTCTAAGTTTATTCAAGACAGCTCAGGTGCATATACACATTGCTTAGTCAATTTCTCTTCTGAAAAAACAAAAAAGAAAAGAAAATTAGCATAAACTTGAATTTTTTAAAAAACCACAGATTTAAAAAACATACCATTGTAACAAAACAGGTCAAAATAACTTCTCAAAATCCCCTTCTTTTATATACAAAACCAGCTTCTCAGAGCTATTCAAAATTTTGAGGAAAGAAAGCTAATGCTTATTGCTCTCATCTGTTATTCCCAAATCACAGATCAAGTAAAATGGGAATTTTACTGAAAATCTATTTTAATTCTCTATTTGAAAAATGGTAATGTTCTATAGTACAACAAATAGTATTTGATATACTAAAATAAACAGTAGCGTTCAAATCACTACATGGAGAAATAAGGTAACAGAAGGCATTTCACTAGAAATTATATAAAATAGTTATTTAAAATAATTTACCATCAAAATTATTTCTTTTCATTTCACATTTGTGAAAATATTGTATCTACGACTATATTTTCAAACACTAACATAAGATTAGCTGGAAAATGTAGTAAATAAATTTAGATAGCAAGAGATTAATTCTCAAAAAATTAAGCAATCAACATAAAAGAGTGTCAAAAAGTTCTATCAAAAAATACAAAACAAGAGTATTTTTGGAATTACCCGAAATTACATCTGAAACATTAAAATGCCTGAAGTTTTCATTAAAAGATAAAATTCATATGGAATCCATGCTTACATTTTAATGGAGCCCATGGGTAATACCTAGACTATAATCAGCAGATTACTTTTAACAAAAAAAAACCAAAAACATGAGTCATCCCACATTTATAAGATGGATAATCACCAACCCTTTCAGTAAGAAGAAAGATAGTCTCCAACACTAATCGTAATACAAGTAGAAATGATAATGATAATGACGATGATAATAATAACGTTCTATAAAATGCCAGGAAAAGCATTTGAAGAGAGAAACCAGAAAATTCTGAAGGAAAGAGAAAAATATTATACTTCACCATGAACATTTGACTTACAAAAAACCGTGTGGGGAAAAACCCCCCAATCAAACAAAACCACTGTATACAGAATAAAAAAACAAAATGAGTGGAGGGTAACACCTGAGAATAGTGTCATGACTACAGGTTAGCAAAACCTAATGTCTTCAGGGAAGAAAAGAACTCAGGGGAATTACTTTCAGAGGCCTAAAACTGTACTGAAAATTCTAGATATGGGTGTACAAAAATAACAATAATTTTACACAGAAGATGCTTACGTATATGTATCTTCTTTACACATATACACAAAAAGTACTGACAGGAACTATGATTTAATGCAGACACATAGTAATACCACCAAATAAAACTTGTCTCAAAGATGTATCAGTCTACTACTGTACTTTTTTTTCTAAGCTTTAGTATACATCTATATACACTGTGTTATGGAGACTTTTAAAATTTATGTAAACTGTTGAATAGTTCCCACAGAAAATATTTTAGAACATGGAAACAAGTTCATGGAAAAAGTAACCTACAGAAAACAATTGTCTCAATAAAATCAGCATGTATGAATGAAATTTATCCTTTAAGATGGACAATTTGCTTTCCTAGAATTTAGATTTCCTTACATGAAATAATACGGGCATCTTTTGAGTTTTCTTTTTCCACTTTCATGGAGAAAAAGTTCACTTAGCTATTCCTTATCTTACCAAAGCCTCATTTCTAGTCATCTTCTCCTTTAGGTTCCTGCTGCTCCAAACCAGCTCTGAGCTGGCCACATTTTAAGCATCACCTCCTAAGTTAGGAACAGGCTATTCCCAAATGCTGGAAATCAATCAGGTGAAACAGAAGGATGGCTTGGCTGAGCAGGGATCTTCTCTCAGAAATAAGGCAAAAAAGAAAGGTATACGCCAGTGGAAGCAAGGTGAGGTGACATGGGAAGAATACAGAGATGCTGCTTGCTACTGCAGGGAGAAAATCTGTGCAGCCAAAGCTCAGTTGGAGTTGAAGCTGTCGAGAACCACGGAAGAAAACAGTAACTTTTTTTTTCAAGTATATTAATGGTCAAGGGCAGTGTACAAATAATATCAGCCCACTACAGGATAAGGATGGGCACTTCACAAAGAGGTCAGAGATAAGGCAGAGATGTTTAAGGCTTTCTTTGTCTCTGTATTCTGACGGACCAAGGGGGTCTCAGACCTTGACTGTAAGAATGATCAACTCCCAGCCAATCCTGAAATTGTACAGGATCTGCTGCTCCAAGTGGATCCCCACAAACCTATGGAGCCTGAAGAGATTCATATCAAAGAGCTGACTGATGTTATTCCAAAGCCCTTCTTGATGACTCTCAAGCATTCTCAGGAACCTGGAGAGGTCCCAGCTGACTGGAAACTGACAAAAGTTGTCCCAGTTTTCAAGAAGGGCAAGAAGAAGGACAACGCAGACATCAGTCACCACCAGCACGACTTCATGAGAGAAAAGTCTTATCAAACCTGATTTCCTTTTACAAGGTAATCTAGTTAATCAAGGAAAGCCATTTGATGTGATCTTTTTGGATATAATAAAGCTTTTGATACTGTCTCTCACAGAGTCCTTTATAAGATGTATTAGGAAAAAGTCCTTCACTCAGAAGGTGGTTGGGCACTGGGAAAGGCTCCCTCCCCATGGAAGCTGTCACAGCAGTGACACAGCTCAAGAAGTGTTTAGACAATGCTCTTGGGTACATGGTGTGACTCTTGGGGTGTGCTGTGCAGGGCCAGGAGGTGGACTTGATGATCTTTGTGAGCCTCTTTCCAACTCAGATAATTCTGTTGTTCTGTAATGCAGGTACCTCACAGTATTTCAAATATACAATGCCCTTGTATAGCCAACTGTCTGAAAATAGTAAGAAGAAAACCAAGATGCAGCAGAAATGATGGCCCTATTCACCAGGCAACTGACTCCTTCCTAATCTAAATGTCCTGCTGTAATTCAGAGACATTCACTTGCAGAAATCTTTCAAAATGTGTAATCTCTAATGTGTTTCTAAAAAGAATATGCCCCTTTCACAACTTAAATGGAAATTTTGAACCCTAGCCATTTCATTCATTATTTCTGACATGCAGAAAAACTGGGCATCTCCAGATTATTCAGAACACTCAAGTGTCCTATTCAATAACTTCTATATGAGGGAGCAGTTGTGATATGAGATATTAGAAGGCACATATTTCATATTCTTTGTCATACCCACCTATATATCAAAAATACCATGAGAAATAAAAAATATACATGAAGTTTCATTGGGAACAGTAATTCCTATTACACTGTACAAGCAAGACAACTGGGAAATTAATCAGCTTTCTGGGAAGTCTCTCTAGCTTGGGAAATCTTTCCTGAGATTTCTCAGCTGCACAGGAATAGAGTCATCATCAAATCCACATTCACTAGATTGAAGAGGTACAGATGGGATATATAAATTTAGCTGAAATACAGTACATGGTATAAACATAATGAGAAGACTGTATTTAAAAACACTGGGGCAAAACACCAAAATCAAAATACAAAGTCACTCCCATCCTTATGTGTCCAAGCTCAGGGCTAAATGGGTTTCATTGTCCTAAAACAAACAAAAAAAACCTCAAAAAGATAACCCTCTACATGAGAGATATTTTTTTTCAATTTTATGTTTCATTTACTGAATCCAGTCTAATCCAACTGTGCTATATATATCCCACATTACAATTCACCTCTGTTCTAGGTGATGACAGCTGCATTTTCCTGCAGTCAAAATATCTTAGAAGTCTTCCAGAACTGTAACTTCCACTTCACCAGGCCTTTTAGTTAGAAATAACATGATCTTACTCTTTAAGAAGACATGAAAAGATTTACTGGTTTAATATAGAAAAAAATAAATCAAAAAATTTTACCTAAAAACGTTGTTAGGACATGTGTTCAAGAAACATACTGCAGAAGTACTTAACTGTCACATGTAAAATGGGAAACTGATTTGCACAGAGTACACTACTCTGCAAAACCTACTATTCATAGAAATTCATATGCAAAACAGTTGCATGCACTGTGTATAGAAAAATCCACTCCATTTTGTTTAGTGTAATGCAATGCATCTTTTACAGGTCAATCAGCCCACAGAACCAATTGAATTTATGTTGGAAGATGTTATTACACAGAGATAGAAATATATAGAGCAAAAAAAGAGTCCCAAGTTGGATTGTGGTTCTTTAAAAGAAAGCAAAGCAGCAGTAGTGGAGATAAAAATCTAGAAAAGATGCAGTCAAAGAAAAGGAAGAATAAGATCTCAAGAAACTCAGAATGGTGTATAAAAGGCACTAAAAGATTGAGGTAGAATGAAGTACTTAGCTACAAAGAAGTAGTTGTCAATAACATTCTTTAAACCCATGACCAAAGAAAAGTCTATATTAGACTCATGTCTACATATTAGGAAGCTCTATTCTAGAAGAAAAACTCTAAAAATTACAGAGAACATACTTGATGAAAATGAGACTACCATCTAGTCAAACTGAGCTATATCTAGGTTATTACAAGAAATTGAAGAGGTCATGAAACACGATTTAAATTGCACTAAGAAATGAGACCGACTAAAATAACAAATAATGGAAAAAATTTTGTTTCTTGAACTTTAGCTGGTAAGTATTCATTAATCTATTCCACAGACTGGAACAGTTCTAGAAAAGCATGAAGGGTTGAAAACATCACTTACTGTCTTTGTTCCATGTTGGAGTGTAATTTCATGAGAATCTGGGATTTTCTTGATAGGGTTCTGGAAGAAAAGAGAATTCACCTCAGTGAAAACAGTGCTAACTCCAAAAAAACCCACTAATGCAATATATATTTAAAAGTAAGAAGGTTTCCATCACATCACTCATAACATGAGGCGGAGAAATGGGAAAATCATAAACCAGAGACTGACTTCACATTTTTATCTGCATGGATATACTCCCAGAAATATGATGAATAATTGTTTTAAAAATATTACACCGCCTTAAGACTAAAACATGAATTTTTATTTTTTTCTCTTTGGAATATATTAATTCACATGGAAAGAAATATAATGGAAGTACTCAAGTACTTTTGAGCAACTTTCTACAAAGGTCATGCAAATCATTACCCTCAAAATGCTTATTTATTTGCACCACTCCAGTTTCCTAAAATAGACACTATCTATCTTCTTGACGCCTGACATCTTTGTTATAATTTTCTGTTGCCAAAGTGTGATTTTAAAATAATTTCAGGCACATTTTATACTACACATTAAATCTCCTGCCTTATCCATCTCTGCCAATCCTTTCACTATTCTTCATGCTTCACGGAGAAGTCTCTATAGCATCAGACGGATTGCCTTCATACTTGTTTTATCTTCTTTATCAGTTCCATCTTTTATTTCTCTAACAAAACTGAAACTTTCATTATCTTTGGTTTAGCCACACCTACCCTTCTTCTAACTTTACTTACGCTACAAGGGAGAATTTAGATTAGGCATTATTCTTTACTTTGAAGGTTGTTAGGCACTGACACAGGTTGCTCAGAGAAGCTGTGGATGTTTCATCCCTGGAAATGTTCAAGGCCATGTTGGATGATGCTCTGACAGGCAACTCAGTCTAGTGGAAGGTGTTTCTGCCCATGGCAGAGCAGTTGAAATGACATGGTCTTTAAGAAGGGAGGGCATGGAGGTTGTGCATGTGCACCCATAATTTGTCTTCCAGAGCAACTACTTTGCTCACTGAAGCCTACTGGGAAGTGGCAAGACATTCCCAGCTAATGGGAAGTAGAGAATAAATCTTCTGCTTTCCCTTGTTTCCATGCACAGCCTTCACTTTTACTTCATTAAGCTGCCTTTATCTCAATCCATGTGATTTTTTTTCCCATCTTCCTCTCTTCTCTTGCTCCATCCTTCTCAGGATGGGAGTCATAAAGCAGCCTGGTGGACACCTGGCATCCAGCCAAGTTCAGCCCACCGCAAGGTAACAGTAAGGGTTTACTAACAGCTACACATGACATCCTAAAAGGTATAGCCCACATGGCATTAGGTCACACTTCCACAGACTTGATGGTTTAGAAGCTGAGAAGCAGCTGTAACTCAAAATTCCCAAGCAAAGCTGTGATTATGAAAATGAGTTTATTGTTCTACTGACACTATAAAGCACACAGGCGAAGGTATAATTATAATACAAATTAGGTTTCCTATGCGCCATCATTCCCTACACTATAAACTTATACTTACTCATCTTGGGATGCAAAACACTGCTCAATAGCCATTGCCTGCACTTGCCATCCAAGTACATTCCATAAAAACCAAAGTGTGAAAAGTTTCCAAGATTCACCCACAACAAAAGATGTACTATTTTTGTGAATCAAAGGCTTTCACAGAAACCACCTGTTGCATTCTTACCTTAATCACTTTAAGGTTGCTTTTCTCCATAGGAATACTATAGAATTCTTCATCTCATGTACCTTACCACAAAGGTAGATATTGTATGTCTATATTATGTCAGCACTGAATTTAATTTTCAGAGAGTATCTTAACTACTTTGAGAGGTGTTTCAGCAAGTCAAAGAAAAAAAATAATTTATTAATTAACAAAATTATCTAGAACAAACTTATTTTAACTGCTATCTCCCTCAGGTAACAATAATTTAATCCCCTTTTTCATGAGAAGAGTGAAGCACCAACACAAAAACATTTTTGCTTTATACCACACTCATGTTGAATAGTATTCTGGCTACTCATTTTAGGGAAGAAGAACAGATATGAATATATTCTGCCACCTGATAAATCAAACATCCTGAGCCTGAAAGTCAGACACTTGGCGACTGCTACTGGTGCTAAGCTCTGCAGTGTCCAAGGGATGCCTGACAGTTAAAGTAACTGTTTAGACTATTCAAAACAAAAAATTAAGATAACAACATCCAGGAACATATCTTGGCATAACATCTTCAAATTAGCTAAACATTTACAAAAAACCAAGGTGGCTTATTCTGTTTTAGTTAACCATGAACCTCCAAAATAGCTCAGAATGCTGTATCTCTAATGTGCTACAGCATATGCCTATTTGCACACAAGATAATCAGAGGCAACTACCACTTTTCCAGTTATTATACTCCACAGAATAATGAATTACATAAAATCCTTTTTTTTTTTCA
This sequence comes from Rhabdornis inornatus, assembly GCA_013397075.1. Lineage (NCBI taxonomy): Eukaryota > Metazoa > Chordata > Aves > Passeriformes > Rhabdornithidae > Rhabdornis > Rhabdornis inornatus. Next base: position 202,158 of record VWZS01004208.1, read on the forward strand.
CACTTTGAAAGGGAAATACAGCTAATGCATTTATGCTGATTCGAACATCTGACTTTCATGCATACTGGAATATGTAAGTGTGAAAAAATTGAAAAGATAGTTTGCCTAAAGTGTACCTGCACTTCCAGTAATTCAGCTGTTGCTTGGATTTCAGATGCTAACTTTATACAAACTGATTCTATGATTTCACTAATATTGTTCTGCAAAATTTGCACTGTGATTAAAACTAAAGGAGATAAAATCTTTACAGGATTTCCAAGATTTTTTTTTGTTGTTGCTGTTTTTATTTTCTTTTAAAGCACACGAGGAAAAGACAATATTCTAAATCTCTGCTTCAGCAGAAACAGAGGAAAACAGTCATGGTGTTCACGTATCTCCTAATATTTTTACAAAAATTCTCAATTCCCTGGCTGACATAAGATTAATATACATAAAATCAGTGAAATAGAGTATTCTGTGAGTTCACAGTTTTTTCTCAAAGTGAAGTCTTATCTTAAAAGCAATTTCTGCAAAGGGACACTACAAATCAGAATCACATCTGTAGTATGAAGTTTCAATTTTTTCAGGGAATTGCAGCCCTAGTCGAGTGTTATACTCCTGTGCCTAACTACAATCTTCTATTTACTGCACCACTGTCAGCAAATATTCTGGATTTTTTTTTCCTTGTTCCTTTTGGGAGCTTCCTTATTCTCAAACAATACTCAGAAAACATACTACTAGCAACCAGAGGCTGAAACCAAATTAGTCTCCCCAGAATGTCTTGAGAAAAATCAAAAACAAAACCAAAAAATCAAATAAAAATCACTCACTTTTTCATGTCCCAACCAGAGAAGGGGAAAACGATGCATTTATACCTAAAAGAACCTCTGCTGTTCTGTTTGCAGAAGTTTGTATATAAATGGAAATTATATTGTATGAGAGAGACTTGCAAACTATAGGTAATCTTTCACACATCAGGCCCTTAAATAGGAACTTTTCTGTTTACCCACAATACTATAATTTACAGAGAAAAAACACTTCTTTTTTCTCTGTGTTTGCAATTGCCCTTATAAAGGATCATGCCTTCTTTGAGAATTTCAAGATCATATGCTGCCCTGGAAAAAATCTGGATAGCTCCTGTGTTCTCAGTTCTCTCCTGAAACACTGGCTTCCTGAAAACTTGAAAAGACTATCATTTGTGAGAGCAGAGCTATGGCACAGCACAGAGAAAAAAAAGTCAAAACTACAGCTGGTTGAACTAAAAGGTAAGCACTTCCCCTGTCTTGAGCAAGAGAAAAGATTAAACCTGGTTTGTCTACTACCTATTTTAAATATCTCTAAGAGAGCCTTTAAACTGACCAGGGAGCTGGAGCACTTCTCTTGAGAGGACAGGCTGAGAGCATTGCTCAGCCTGGAGAAGGCTCTGGGGAAACATTTATAGCACCTTCCTGTATCTGAAGGGGGCCTCAAAAAAATCTGGAGAGACTTACCACAAGGACATGTAGCATTGGGAAAAGGAGATTAAGTTTAAACTGAAAAAGGGGACAGGTTTAGGTTAGATACTGCGAAGAAACTCTTTACTGTGAGGGTGGTGAGGCACTGGCACAGGTTGCTGAGAGAAGCTGTGGATGCCCCATCCCTGAAATTTTTAAGACCAGGCCTGGATGGGGCTCTGAGCAACTTGATGTAGTTGCAGGGGCATTGGAACAAGATGGTCTTTAAGGTCCCTTTCAATCCAAACCATTCAATAATTCCGTGATTCTATTATACCAAAAAACCCCTTCTGCTCCAAGTGTAAACACACCCTGCTCTTTTGGGTGTCTGGTTTGATATACTCCACAGGGAAGATGCTGTCTGTTCATGGGCAGGAGTGATGAGAAGGAGGCAAGAGCTACACTTCACAGAGATTTCTCCATTTCTGGTGAAATTACAGGTTTTGCAGAACAATTATAACAGAGGTGGTCTGACACAGATGATGACCGCCTTACTTGAAGACAGATGGAAATGACTGGAATGCTAAACGGGCAGCAGGAACAGCTGGTGGAAGTGGAACAACAAACCCTATCAAAAAACGGTAATAAAAGTACCTCCATCTACCTAAGAACTTAACTTCCCCCCAAAAAAGACCCCCTACAGAAGGCCATGTTTTAATCATTCAAATCTCAGGCCTTCTGGCAATTAAGAAAAAAAGACTTTCTGGTGTTGTGCCTTTTGTTGAAATACATGATGTTCATGTTTTCTTTCAAGTTTTTTTTAAAGCTTATTCTCTTCCCATCCAAAATGACAGATTTGCATGGAAAAGCAAATGTCACACTGCTGAGGGGCAAGGTGGGGAGGGCAGGAAAATTTGTGACCCTTTGAAAGGCTTTTATTTTGTACACCAGCATACAGAGTGACAGTGTTGAAATCTGCTGAAATCAGATACTAACAAATTTCTCCCTCTTCTATTTTCTTCAGCCAAGCGTTAAAAATCATAAGTGCAATCAAGAAAGAGTAATCAAGATGACAAGAGAGAATTAAAAAGAAAAATAATTAAAAGAAATGTAATATCTTCCACTGTAAATTATGTCACATACTGGAAGAGAATGCTCTTAAAACATTTTAAGGACAAAAATATGGGTAGACAACTCATCAACAATCACAACAGAAAGGATGGGATATCTGACACAGTAATTTCCAAAGCAGACAGGTACAACAGCACAAGCTCTTCAGAAAATCATGGAACAGTCAGGCTTGGAAGGGACCTCTGGAGGTCATCCAACTCTCCTGCCAAGGCTGTGTCACCTGGAGCAGGTAACACAGGAACACATCCAGGTGGGGTTTGAATGTCTCCAGAGAGGAAGAATCCATGGGCAGCCTGTAATGTTTAGACTGATAAGATACCACAGAAAACCAGTGAATTCTGGAGATAAGCCACTGTTTATCTCCATCACCAAAGAAATCTGGTCCAACTGCTGCAGTATCCAGGTACAATCATATGTTAATACCAACAGCAGAAGGCTACAACTCATGCTTGCTGTTGCTTGTTATTGTCTGTATCAAAATGTGTTTGGTTTACAGGTCAAGTATGGTCTCTCACACATCACTTAAGATACAACCTAGAGGGTTTTGTTTCAGTGTAAAGAAGTTCTAGAACTTCACAGGGAGTCACTTGCACAACCTTTGTGCATTGGAATTAACCTCAGGCCCACAAACAAGCAGTTTTTTCCTTTCTACCTCACATCCAGCTTCAATATGCAAGTGAAGGAAATTAAGAGACTATTTTAGTAATGATGAACAGAGAGAACAGAACCCTGTTCTGTTCTTCAATATTAAGTCTTAAACATTATTTAAAGAAAGATAAAAGGAGTTTAAGGGAAGTACTTCACAAATCTGGAAGAAAACATCCCTCATTCCTCTTTTCAAACTAGATAAATGTTTTCAGCTGTTAGGCACCCAGATGAATTTTCCATGACAGCAGTGAAAAGTGAAGGCAGTGGTAAGTGTTCTTATTTATTTTTTCAGTTCTTTTTTAAACCCGTTTTTCAAACAAACACACAGTGATGTCATGTTTTGCTCCACAATCATGCACTGATTAAAACCACATTACTTGTAAAATGGGCAGGTTTTCCAAGTCACAGTTTTTCACTCTCTTCCTCTGTAAATTAAACTGAAAATAAATGTGTAAGATACACACTAAGGTTCAAGAGAAAGATGGAGTATGAATAACTGCAATATGAGAGATGGGCAAGATGCTGTTCTATAGCAACAGAAAAATATAAACTGTTTGGGTCCACAGGAGTGCATTACCCACAAACTTCCATGCAGAAGGAAATATACAGATTTGAAAGGATATTTCAACAACTTCTAATTTCCTCTCCTTTAGGTGTTAGAATTGACAGATGTATTCTCATGCAAACTTGAATGTTATTAAACTCAGCTTGTCCCAGATTCATATAATCTGAGTTTCTAAATGTGATGCATCTAAACATGGAAACAACTTTCTTCAGACTTCCTATACAGCCTTCAAAAATAAGCAAATAACGTCAAGAAGAAGAATCAGTGTATCAAAAAAAAAAAATCATTTTGAAACCTCTCCTCTTCATGAATTATTCACAAAAGTGCAAACCATCTGAATTCCTAGCATAGGTACCTTGATTATGTTGGATGAATCAGGGCATGTGTGTCTGTATTATCTAAATTTCTGGTCTGAAGATAAAGGAAAACATTCTGTATTAACAGAGGATGCACACAAACACTGGTATGAATTATCCTGGCTTGCATTCCCACAAAACACCCAAAATATCTGTTACTCATGGAAAAACATAGATAACTAGAACTGCATGATGAATGCAGAAAAAATTAACAGAAATATCGGAAGCGCCCTACAAAATGATATTGTTCCCAATTTCCAGCCTTTAATTTAGGTAAGTCAAAACACTGCAAAATTTACATCTTCAATTTTAACTATAGGAAGATCAAGGAGATGTTACTCTTTCCTTTAGTGAACTAAGAGGTACTGCTTCAATGTGCACTCATGAATTAAAAGGTGCTTTAAGCAGATGAACTTCCTTTCAAATACCTACAGGAAGTAAATTTAATTATTCAACATGGAAATAGTACTGTGGCTAGTTTCTCCCAACATCACCTAATTCACAGATTCGTGTAATTTTTCTCTTATGATCTGAACCTAAGTGTTTTGTCAGGTTCAACCAGCAAGGGAAAAGACCTTAGATTAAATCTTTATTCCAATATGACTGCCTAAAAGTAATAAATTTCTAACATTATGATAGGCCAGATACAACATATTTTACTAGATGTTCAGTCGTATGGTAACTCAGAGACTGTGCCATAACACAACAGGTAGCATCAATTAACTCTCCCCTTTCATGCCACTTACCAGCACATCCCTTTCTGAAAAGACTCCAATGGCTTAACAGTTTAGAAAAGGTATTACAAATAGAATCTTAGCATGTTTGCAAGCACCATTTTTAGACATAAATATCATACTTCTAAAGTACAGCAAAAAGCCTGCTTGATCTGTCTTCTAGGGGCTACTTTTAGACAGATTTCAGCAGGCTGCTATTTTCCATCTAGATTCCAAAATCTCATTCAGATAAATTTCTAAATTTGTAACAAGCCTTTGATTTATGAAGTCATAGTTTATATTAATGATTACAACCTGGGAATTGTTCTCACAATGTATATCAAAGAAATTCTCTTGAGCCTTTTCTAAAACAAGTCATAATCATTGATAAAACTGATTTAAATCTATAACTGCCTGAAGTCATTCAAGTTTCTTCTGCAGTTTCTGGGAGACAGGTTTACTTAAACTGAGTATTCCAGCTACATCCCACTCATATAACCTGTTTAATCTTTATCTTCTCAGTTTCAAATGTGTATAAATATAAATACTTCAAATTTGCTGAAACTGTATGTATGACTGACACATACCACCAAAAAGCACCCGTGTTCAGTCAAGCCACAGTTTTACTACAGTAAAAAAATACAAAACATTACAGCTACCTGCCATGTTAGGAATGAAAAAAATCTCCAGCATTTTCAGTCAGGCATATCCTTTATTAAGGTTATTCCTTAGAGCTGAATAGAGTACTTTGTTTTAACATAATGGAATACTTCCATTTACTCTGCAACAGTAAAAGAGCTCACACAAACATAGATCAGTTGACAATGAGGAGAAATAAAACAAACTCTAAAAGCTCTGTTCAGGTTGGTAGGTTTCCAAACCATAGCTTAATTATGAAATCAGAAAGGACAAATGATTGTGAACTTTTAAGTCTTTGGAGTAGAAGTGCCAAATGTTTAGTTCAGATGTGAACAAGCATTCACCTATTTTACATTCAGTTTGTGTAGAATTTTGTACTACAGAGTCCATGTGGGATTTCCATCACAAGGAATAGGCCGTAAAAGACACCTATGAAAGAATCCAAGTCCAAAACAGAGGATGAACAACCAGACTGAACTTAACATTAGTTAATGTACAACATTTTTCAGCCTGCTAGCTGGTTCACTTAATTATTTACATTAAACTTTCTCCAAAACATGTTTTATCTAAACTATACAGACACTTTATCATTACCACCATTTGGCAAACTTTAGGGAATAAAGAGCATGAAATTCTTTCACCTGACTCACCAAGATAAACCATGAACACTTAGATGTTTTTCTCTCTTTAAAATAGCTTTACTGTTCTCTTGATTTAACCTCTGTCAAAATAAAAGTACTTATGAAGTACCTAACAATTCAGAAACATGTACAAAGTTAAACATGTTTTGTCAAAAAAATATTCCTTTCCTCTACATACTTAAGAAGTCAATAATACTATTAAGCCTTTCTCATTCATATAAAAAATCCCCCTTTTTGTTACATGCCCTTCTGTGGAAGTACATTACAATTACATATGCAGTAGAGTAAGCGTTCAAGATTCTTTTGCAAGTTGTGTAAGCAGTGAAATTAAGTCCATCAACAGCAATACAATCCTGGGCTAATCAAAACTTTAAAAAACAATGCAACCAATATATGATCAATATTTGACATTGCTACCTAAAACAGCTATCACTACAATCGAAATAAAATGCATTTTTCCTCTTATCAAAACAGAACCTTATGCTCATTTTAAGACTTCTGGGGAACATGTTAGTGTAGAATTTCATAAATATCAGGATAATACAACCTCTACACCAGTATAATGGCAACCTCATAAGCAAGCCATCACTTTTAAATTGTTTAAATTGTGTTTTAATGACCGAAATTGAAACAATACACCATTGGTGTAGGCCAATCCTTGACCTTTGATTGCAATGCATTTCACTTTTACCTACCTCAGTTTCCTCCTCTGAAAAAATGGGAATAAATAATACCTATTTCAAGGAATCTGCTACAAGGTTTTCAGCAACAATGGTGGAGATTTTCCCCTAGGATTCACCTAGGATTCCCTAGGGATCATGTTGTTCTTAGCAAACACACTACCATCAGCAAACTAAACCATTACAGCTAAAGAGAGAGAAAGATGTCCACAGACTCCACTTTTCAACAGTTCTACAATTGTTATTGTGAAATGTGTTTATTCAAAAGTTTACTTCAGGATCCTGAGAGACAGAAATTTATGTATAACATCCCACCTAGTGACAATGACTGCAGTTGTCTACAAATTTACCAAACAATTAGGGTAACAAATTAAAAGTGTATGTGTGGATGTGTGTTTGTCAGCTAGTCATGCAAAGAAGATCTGCAACCACAGAGTGAAGGTAGGGGGACAAGGGTTAAAAATTACAGCATGTCTCTGTTACTGCAGGAAGGAAGAACAATTTCCTATGTAGCTTCCACAGCTGGTTCCAATTCCATTACTGTTTCGATTACTAATTCTCCCATGCCACCCATAAATTACCTTCAAAACATTAACATTTAAGCTTTCTTATAGCAGCACAATTTTATGTAACGTGAAATGAGAATAAATTGCTAAGTGACTTTAACTATGCATCTGGAAAGAGGAAAAGATACATTTATATTGTATGGACTTGAGTCCACGCTTGGTACAAACACAACTTCCTTCATGCTTCACTGAGGTATATTCTTTTCTATAAAGCTTATGGCAAAAGAAAGCAGTGCATTATGGCCAGATTATGTACCCCATATTGCTAAAATGGTTGTAATACCCAACAACACTGCAATAACTTTCAAGATGTTCAAGGCAAGTACTAAGCACTAGGTTAAAAGTGGCAACCAATGCGAATATCCTAGCTTTATTTAGGACCATGAAGCAAATAATTGTAAAATGCTCTGTTCAACAGTTAAGAAACATGCTTGTCTTCTATGCATTCATATGGTATATTTTACTATAGTACCCATGTATGTTGAGATCCCTCCAGCATATTGTATCAAAAATACTGATTTCCACACACGCAACATAGTATGAAAATTCCAAATGATTACAATTAAACCTGACAGGACACACAACTAGACAGAGAGCCATTGGTTTCCAAAAAGCAATCAAATTATAACTGTTCAGTACGGGTCAGCTCTGGGTTATACAGGAAAAGAACAAAAGATCTCAACACATCTTTCAGTGGAATGTCACCCATGTTAAATCCAACAATTATAGTCATTCCTTAAGAAGCCTGAAATATATGAGTATACAGAAGCAATGCTTTCACTTTTTAACCCAAACTGAGATAAAGATCCATTGTCTTGACAACAGGCATTTTAGCTGTGTGTATGGAAAAAGAACACAAAAAGTCAACATTATACCTTACTGAAATGCCTCCTTTCACTGATTTTTACTGACATTGTTTAAGATCTCATAAATCTTTCTTCCTTCCTAACATACAGAAAATGTAGATTAGATACAACGTATGGTATCTCTCCTTATTCAATAGGTTTCTTGATTTTCACAAGGAGCTGCTGATGATACTGCATACTATACAAAGATTACTTGAGTTACAAGAAAAATCTTCCTTTTACAATCTAAAGATTAAGTTTGGATTATATGATTCAAATGAAATTGCTATTAACTGCATATATAATAAACTTGTTAACCTAGCTGAAATGGATTAACAACAATATGCATCAGAAACCATTATTAATGCCTATTATTTACAAACAATCATTGAATAGTTTTAAGTTGATAGGGACCTATAAAGACCATCTAGTCCAATGCCCCTACAATGAACAGGGATATTTTAAACCAGATCAGGTTGCACAGACCTCTGTTCAACCTGGACTTGAATTTCATTTATAGGGATGGGGCATAAACCATCTCCCTCTTGGTAACCTATTCCAGTGTTTCATCAGCCTCAGAGCATAAAATCTTGTATCTAAGCTAAATCAACTCCCTTTTAGCCCAATGCCATGACCCCTTGCTCAGTAACTACAGACCCTGCTAAAATGTTTGTCCCCATCTTTCTTGGGGGGCTCCTTTAGGTACTGGAAGGCTGCAGT